>JAIFZK010000045.1:3495000-3510000 GCA_027481765.1 Tenualosa thibaudeaui
TTTATTGCATCACCTACAAAATAGGAGATGCAAGAGAGGATGGGTATATTGTTATATATTGTTTTACTGTGAGCCTATAGTTTAACGATATTTCCGTGTCGCGTAGAAAAATACGGTGTTGGGTTTGTGCGATAGCATTAATTCCAATGTACACTTCCCTGAAGGTGCAGGACACCTTATGTCGCGATTACGGTTTAAAGCTTTATAAATCTGAAAGATTTAGTTTCGTAGGCCTGTCTGTAAAAATACAGTTAAGGGCGAACACTGACGTGAGATAGCAGGGGAAAAACTCGAAAATCTGGGAGTATATCAGCACAGCTACTTTTAGGGCCTAGTGACGAACCTGGCGCCTCCTTGCAGTAAGAGCTGAGATTGTTACAGACCTTGGGACAGGTACTGGTGTGCCACTTCCGGTTTTAGAGAATCAGTCAAGTTGAAAAAGAGCGTTATGTCTACGAACATGGAGACATTTGCAGAACAAAAGCATATTGAAAACATTGCTAGGCTGTCGGACGAAGGTAAGGCCAATGGTAACATTGTTGGTTTTGGCTACACTATTAAAAGGGAATGAAGATTTAAAAAATGCGGATTCGACCAACGACCTCTCAGGCTGTCCGACACTGTTAAGTTAGTGTTGGTGCTGTGATGTTGGCTGCTTGGTTGGATAGCCCTCGCCTCATTTCACCTCACGAGTGCACAGGTTCATTGATTTTCTCAAATGGTGCCAAGAGAGCAGGGCGGTGTTGGTCGCTGGACCTATTTGGACAGCTGTGATACAGCATAGTGTAGCCCAGGTACCAAGCTCATGTAGCTTAGGGTGACCAGATGACCCTGATTTCGTTGTTCTGTTCCCGGTAAAAGACAAGAAAAGCCCCGACTTTAAAAACTAAAACAAACATGTCCATGTCCCCATTTTCATCCCTGAGTTCTGGTCACCTTAATGTAGCTCCCCTTTTCGGATCTCTGTAAGACTGAAGGAAGTGTAGTGTCCCGATGTCCATTAAAAAAAAAAACTATTAACACGTCGTGACCTTCCTGAAAACTTATTGTTGGATTATTACTCAGCATCCATTTAGGGGTGTCTGACTCAAGTGTGTGTGATGGTGAGTAAGCACGTGCGCCATCGTAGTTCCTGCCAAGAGCAGAATAGGCTACTTGACCTGTGTTGTACAAATGATGTATTTTCAATTCACCCAAAGCGCATTACAATGGCAGGACGACCTCATCAAACACCCACCCACGTGATGCACGGCAACAGTTAGGCCTATGCGTCCGCGCGCACCACACACCAACTTAGAGTGAGGGAGTGAATGAATACCTGAGCCAGAATAGTATGAGATGATTCCAGGGGCTGGTTTAAGTGATTTAGCCGAGATACTGGGGAAAGCCCTTAGGCTAATCTTGCCATAGTCCTTCTAAATATTAGGTCATTAGATCAGTCTCTCTCATGACAAGTTCCCAGTCTCCTTGTGCCAGGCAGAGGCCTGCTGTGGCTACTTGCTGTTGTAGTTGCTGAGGTCACTGTTGACGTTTAGAATATTCACATAGGCCAAGGGGGTCTGGCATAAATAAACTGGAAACTGCTTGCTTCAAATAAAAAAATGTTGATGGGACATTTTTCGCATTGTACCAGATTTAGTAACTAGATAATATCTGTGTGCAGTCTCTGGGCTCTAATAAGGCATACCATAATAACAGTATATGTATACATACACACACACACACACACACTCCTCAAAAAACAGACAAAGAAAAACAAAGTTAGGTTTGAATATTCTCCCATTCACAGTCCAGTCACAGTCACAGTTAGATTGGAATATTCAGCCAAAGATAAACCTATGATCTCCTCAACGCTAGTGGGGGATGATGTGGAGGTTCCAGGGGAGAGTATTTCTGGCGATGTGTGGAACATGTGAGGGTGAGCTGTATGTCACAGTCACCGTGCTGCGGTGGTGACTGACCACACACTGAGGGGGCCAGTGAGACACGTCTGTGGGAGATGTGAGCCATCACTGACTGCCACGCTGGCCGGCCGGCAAACTTGCCCAGAGCCTGTGCTCAGACACCCGCTGTGCGCTGTGATTGAGTGACTCCCAGAAGGCCGTGCAGCGCAGGGCTGATCTCCTCATCTCCACCATGACCCACCGCAGTGTGTTTGTTTACACAGCCATCCAGCAGTACGAGGGCCTGAGGAGAGAGCATGGCAAGACCAAGGCAGAGGTCAGTGGATTCATCTCCTCCTCTTCCTCTTCTTCTTCTTCTTCATCATAATTACCATCTGCTTCTACTTCTACTACTTCCTCTTCTCTTTGACCTTCATCATCTCCACCATCATCTTCACCTTCATCTTCATGTTTTTTTAACAGCAGTGTGTCTTGTGTGTGTGTGTGTCCATCTCTTTCAGCAGTGTGTCTTGTGTGTGTGTGTGTGTGTGTGTGTGTCCGTCTCCTCCAGCAGTGTGTCTTGTGTGTGTGTGTGTGTCTCCTCCAGCAGTGTGTCTTGTGTGTGTGTCAGTCTCCGTCTCCTCCAGCAGTGTGTCTTGTGTGTGTGTGTGTCTCTTCCAGCAGTGTGTCTTGTGTGTGTGTGTCTGTCTCCTCCAGCAGTGTGTCTTGTGTGTGTGTGTGTCCATCTCCTCCAGCAGTGTGTCTTGTGTGTGTGTGTGTCCGTCTCCTCCAGCAGTGTGTCTTGTGTGTGTGTGTCCATCTCCTCCAGCAGTGTGTCTTGTGTGTGTGTGTGTGTCAGTCTCCGTCTCCTCCAGCAGTGTGTCTTGTGTGTGTGTGTGTGTCTCCTCCAGCAGTGTGTCTTGTGTGTGTGTGTCTGTCTCTTCCAGCAGTGTGTCTTGTGTGTGTGTGTGTCCATCTCCTCCAGCAGTGTGTCTTGTGTGTGTGTGTGTGTGTCCTCCAGCAGTGTGTCTTATGTGTGTGTGTCTCCTCCAGCAGTGTGTCTTGTGTGTGTGTGTGTGTCTCCTCCAGCAGTGTGTCTTGTGTGTGTGTGTGTGTCTCCTCCAGCAGTGTGTCTTGTGTGTGTGTCCGTCTCCTCCAGCAGTGTGTCTTGTGTGTGTGTGTGTGTCCTCCAGCAGTGTGTCTTATGTGTGTGTGTCTCCTCCAGCAGTGTGTCTTGTGTGTGTGTGTCTCCTCCAGCAGTGTGTGTGTGTGTGTGTGTGTGTGTGTGTGTCTCCTCCAGCAGTGTGTCTTGTGTGTGTGTGTGTGTGTCTCCTCCAGCAGCGTGTGTTGTGTGTGTGTGTGTCCGTCTCCTCCAGCAGTGTGTCTTGTGTGTGTGTGTGTGTGTCTCCTCCAGCAGCGTGTGTTGTGTGTGTGTGTGTCCGTCTCCTCCAGCAGCGTGTGTTGTGTGTGTGTGTGTCCGTCTCCTCCAGCAGTGTGTCTTGTGTGTGTGTGTGTCCGTCTCCTCCAGCAGTGTGTCTTGTGTGTGTGTGTGTGTCTCCTCCAGCAGTGTGTGTTGTGTGTATGTGTCTCCTCCAGCAGCGTGTGTTGTGTGTGTGTGTGTCCATCTCCTCCAGCAGTGTGTCGTGTGTGTGTGTCAGTCTCCGTCTCCTCCAGCAGTGTGTGTGTGTTTGTGTCCGTCTCCTCCAGTAGTGTGTCTTGTGTGTGTGTGTGTGTCTGTCTCCTCCAGCTGTGTGTGTGTGTGTGTGTCCGTCTCCTCCAGCAGTGTGTCTTGTGTGTGTGTGTGTGTGTGTGTCCGTCTCCTCCAGCTGTGTGTGTGTGTGTGTGTGTCAGTCTCCTCCAGCTGTGTGTGTGTGTGTGTGTGTCCGTCTCCTCCAGCAGTGTCTTGTGTGTGTGTGTGTGTGTCTCCTCCAGCAGTGTGTGTGTGTGTCTGTCTCCTCCAGCAATGTGTCGTGTGTGTGTGTGTGTGTGTGTGTGTCTTTGTACTCATATTCCTCTCCGTCATCTTCAGCTCAGTGTTTGTTTTCTGGTCTCCAGAGGACGTTTGAAGGTTGAATATGATTCATGTGAGCTGTTAACTTAGGCCATGTCTCAGCCTTCATGCACCTTGCAAATGGTAAAGCTGTTGTTGCTATTGTGCCAGCGTCAAATAGCCAGAGCACTTTTGAAATTCACGGACAGTGTAGGCTGCCTAGAACTGCTCCTAATGAATGTGTGCATGTGTTTGTGTGCCCCCCCCCCCAGCTCTGCCTGATGAAGGAGGAAAGAGATGCCGCCCTGAAGAAACTTGAAGATTTTGAAAGAGGTGTGTAGTTCTATTTAGTGTCACACACTGGTAATGCACCAGTATACTGCAATTCAATACAAGGTCGGTCTTCTCTGCTGTGAGGGTAAAAATCAATACGAAAAAATAAGAATGGTGAAAGAAATTCTCACAACAGTAAAGCAAGGTCACCATCATTAGAAAAGGTATTTCCACTGATGTTATACCGGGCCACTGCACTGGACCAGAGGGACTTCATATAGCAGCCCCTGTCATAGCAACACTGCTGGATTCAGCTGCCTGAAGACACTTTGCTCTCTGGCCAGTTACCTACGAGGGGAACATGATGGTGATGTTGGCCAGTTACCTACGAGGGGAACATGATGGTGATGTTGGCCAGTTACCTACGAGGGGAACGTGATGGTGATGTTGGCCAGTTGCCTACGAGGGGAACGTGAAGGTGATGTTGGCCAGTTGCCTACGAGGGGAACGTGAAGGTGATGTTGGCCAGTTGCCTACGAGGGGAACGTGAAGGTGATGTTGGCCAGTTGCCTACGAGGGGAACGTGAAGGTGATGTTGAATAGTTTGAGCCTCTGCTGAATCCCATGTCCTCCCTAGCCCTGAACCCTCAAACACTTAACTGGCATGAATCACCTGCTCTGTTCATGTCCTTGAAGTCTTTGATGGTTCTCCACAGCTAACTCCAAAGGCACCACTCAAGCCCCTTCTGCAGGCCTTGCTCTGTCCCTCTAGCTGTTTTCAGACTGGACAGCCTGGTGCCACAGCCTGGTCCTGGTCCTGGTCCTGGTCCTGGTCCTGGTCCTGGTCCTGGTCCTGGTCCTGGTCCTGGTCCTGCAGCAGTTACACTGGGAACCGAAGTGCTTGCCTGTGAATGGCCCACATTCATACCATTATGCGAGCCTCAGCGACAGAGACCGTTCACCACAAAACACAAACCAAAAGAAAATCTCCACATCCAGAGCCACTTTTATTTTAGCTTTTTTATTTTGTTTGTTGGTGATTTGTTCTGTTGCCCTTGCCAATGTCTCAGCCAGTGAACATAGTTTACTGCTTGTAGTGAAGCACATAGTTTACTGCTTGTAGTGAAGCACATAGTTTACTGCTTGTAGTGAAGCACATAGTTTACTGCTTGTAGTGCTGCTGTCTAGCTTCAGCTGGAAATCTGTGGCCTTCCAAATCACAGCAAATATTTTGTCTCCTCTGCTGACCACAGTACAGTTTACAGGGCTTATCCTTCTACAGTGCCTGCTCAGTCTTCCTGTGTGCTGTGTCCTGTGTCAGTGGTGTCCCTGCCCCCACACATGAATCAGACAGGTTCTCACTTGCCTCTACACACACAAGTTCACTACATGCATTACAGCACCAAAGCAATGGGAAGGCTTCTCCTTACTACCTCACCATAGACCTTTGAACACTCTGAGTGTGTGCGTGTGTGTACGTGACACACCCTTAGGAAGTGAACAGCTCTTCCCTTTGACACACTCAGCTGAGTCTCACACACCTACACTACAATCACTACAATCTTACTGTAGCCAACTTCACCTGACAGTGCAGTTTTACTGTAGCCGAGATACAGAGGCCTCACCTCCACTAGCACCCAGAGTATGACTTACCAGCAGTAGTGGAACACAAGTCTGTCAGTGTCTGTCTATATGCTCAGAGATGTGTACATGACTGTGTATGCGTATGTTCGTACATATTTGTGTGTGTGTGTGTTAGAAGCAGAGATTGATTGAATGTGTTTATATGTGAGCTTGTGTGTGTGTGTATGTGTTTTAGGGAGAGAGAGTATGTCCATATGGGAGTTTGTGAGTGTGTGTTTATGGACCTGCATACATTCTTCATCCATAAATGTATATTGTCAGTCAGTGCGTATAGACAGATAGATAGATGAACTTTATTGATCCCAAGCTGAGAAACTCACTTGCAGTTGCAGCATAATATGTAGGACAAACACAATAACTGTAAACACAATAACAATACAAAGAGGAGAAAGAGCACAATAAGAAAATATATGATATGAAGTGTAATATAATATACAATCTGAAATGCAATGTGTAGTAAAGAAACTCTTAAAATAAAAATGTAAAATAAATCCAATGCAGTAAACCAGCTAATGTGCACAAGTGGAGAGGCATCAGTACAGAAACACACATAGGAACAGATGGGTTTCCCAGTCTGGGACTCTTCAGACACACACACATACACATACACACACACACACACACACACATTTTTATACCATGCATTGTACTGTAGGCAGAGTAATGCAATAATTGGCAAGGCACAGTGAACAGGCAACATTCAGTATACAATGAACCCAGTACCACTGCAGGATTGGGGAGGCATTAGTTGACCCTTTAGCAGAGATGTAGATGTCATTAGTTGACCCTTTAGCAGAGATGTAGATGTCATTAGTTGACCCTTTAGCAGAGATGTAGATGTCATTAGTTGACCCTTTAGCAGAGATGTAGATGTCATTAGTTGACCCTTTAGCAGAGATGTAGATGTCATTAGTTGACCCTTTAGCAGAGATGTAGATGTCATTAGTTGACCCTTTAGCAGAGATGTAGATGTCATTAGTTGACCCTTTAGCAGAGATGTAGATGTCATTAGTTGACCCTTTAGCAGAGATGTAGATGTCATTAGTTGACCCTTTAGCAGAGATGTAGATGTCATTAGTTGACCCTTAAGCAGAGATGTAGATGTCATTAGTTGACCCTTTAGCAGAGATGTAGATGTCATTGTAAAGTGTGATGGATTTTCCTGTGGTGGATCTGTCCCCACGACAGCGGAGTTGGAGAAGTCTGAGTGAGAAGACACTCCGCTGTCTGACCACCATGAGATGCATTATCCATGATGGTTAACAGTTTGCTCATTGCTCTCCTGTCCACGTGCACACACACACACACATTCACGCATGCACAAACACACACACATACACACGTGTACGCACACACGCTTGCACGCACACACACACATACACGCGTGTACGCACACACACACCAGCTTTTTGTCTCTAACTATTCTGCCTCATGGACATTTCCTGCTTGCCGACCGCTAACAGTGGGCACACAGTATAACATACAGCTTCATTCAGACCTCAGCACACACACACACACACACACACAGACTAGTTTTCAGGGAGGACAGCTGGTGACACCAGTGTTTTCACTCAGTAAGTAAGTAAGTCTGACACATAGAGTGGTGTAGTGAATGAATAGTGTAATTCATTATATTTGTCATTTTCAGTGTTTTATTCAGCAACCAGCACAGAACATACTGAAAGATGAGTGCACATCAGACTCTTCCTTTTCTGACCTTTAGAAAGAGGACAGATAGAGGGGTGAGAGTGGAAAGGAGAGGAGAGCAGGAGGAAGAAGGGAAGGCAAACAGAGGAGTGAGAGAGGAGAGGAGGAGGAAGAAAAGAAGGCAAACAGAGGAGTGAGAGAGGAGAGGAGGAGAAGAGAAGGCAAACAGAGGAGTGAAAGAGAAGAGAAGGAGAAGAAAAGGCCAGTGAAGGAGTCAGAGAGGAGAGGAGAGGAGGAAAAACAAAGGAAAAGAGTGTGAAGTGGGCTGGGTTGGAGTGATTGGGGACATTTGGATATGAGGTTGTGTGTGTGTGTGTGTGTGTTCATGCAAATGGGGGTTTTGTGCATTTGTGTAGGTGTGCATATGTGTGTGTGCCTGTCAGTATGTGTGTGTGTCTGTGTATCTGCATATGTGTGTGCAAGCAAGGGAGGGTGTGGGTGTGTGTGGGGGGGGTGTAGGGTTGGAGGAAAGAGTGAGTTGGGGTGGGTGGGGGTTGGGACTACAATTAAGGCTGCCACTTCCGATGTGTCACATGTCTGATCAACACCCCCGCGCGCGCGCGCACACACACACACACACACACACACACACACACACACACACACACACACACACACAATCCCACTAGTACGTTTTATTTACCAGTCCTCTCCATAATTACAATTAACATGTCATTTAGTTCAGGCCGGCTGACAGGCCTGCAGGGAGAGGGAGCCGGTCGTGGCGGAGGAGATGCCGTGTGCAGCCGCTGGTGTCTAAGTGCTTTCTAATGACTAGTCCCCAGTGCCAAACATCAGCCCCAAGTCTGATGGCAGCGCCTCCGAGGAGCGGAGAGGAGCGGAGCGGAGAGGAGAGGAGAGGAGAGGAGAGGAGCGGAGCGTTAATTAGATGTCAGAGAGAAAGGAATGGGCAGTGCTCAATGCTTCTAATTCCTGTTTTTGCTCTCTGGCCACAATGTCTAATTAGTTAAGTGGCAGCGAGAGTCCTCTCTGTACCTCGCCGCGCTCAATGATTACAGACAAAACGAAATGTCAGCGAGGGGCCATTTCCCCGCCGTTAAGTGCATCTCTCCCAATCTGTGTCTCATGCAATTTGTTTGGCTCAAGTGCCCATAAGTTGTTAAAGTCTTAAGACTTGAACTTTATCAGCGTGTTTTGGGTGCATTTAAGAGATGTCTGTCAGGGGGCCTGAACAAAGCTGTGGTGGCTTTGTGAGAGGACACGTTTGCAAACACAGCCAACATGGCAGGCCCACAATAAGCACATGAGCCCTAAACTGGCCCACCCACTGGGAGAGCCAGGCGTCAGCGACAGCAGAATGAAAAGGTGAGATGAAGTAAAAACAATCTGTAATTCCAAGGGAAACTGATGACAAAAAACAGACGTTGCTTAGGAAGCGCGAGTGGCATTGGAAAAGAAAGAACTCTTGACCCAAAGCAGACGCTGCCCAAGAAGGGGCTGCTGGGTTCTAGAGAGATCTCGCCAGGGTTCTGCCCAAAGCGGACGCTACTCAGGAAGGGGCTGCTGGGTTCTAGAGAGATCTCGCCAGGGTTCTGCCCAAAGTGGACGCTACCCAGGAAGGGACCGCTGGGTTCTAGAGAGATCTCGCCAGGGTTCTGGCCAAAGTGGATGCTACCCAGGAAGGGGCCGCTGGGTTCTAGAGAGATCTCGCCAGGGTTCTGCCCAAAGCGGACGCTACCCAGGAAGGGGCCGCTGGGTTCTAGAGAGATCTCGCCAGGGTTCTGCCCAAAGCGGATGCTAACCAGGAAGAGACCGCTGGGTTCTAGAGAGATCTCGCCAGGGTTCTGCCCAAAGCGGACGCTACCCAGGAAGGGGCCGCTGGGTTCTAGAGAGATTTCGCCAGCGTTCTCCCCAAAGTAGACGCTACCCAGGAATGGGCAGCTGGGTTCTAGAGAGATTTCGCCAGGGTTCTAGATAGATTCTGCTGGGATTCTGTGATGCAGTAGAGTTCTACAGTGATGCTGCTGAATGCTACAGTAATACTTTTGAATGTGTTTGTGTGTGTGTGTGTACAGTGTCCCATAAGGTGATCAAAGAGGTAAACAACATTCAGGAGAACTTGGAGATTGAGAGGACCTGCAGACAGAATGTGGAAGCACTGGCCACCAAGGTAAGGAGAGCTGTGTGTGTGATTGTGTGTGTATGTGTGTGTGAGTGTGTGTGTGTGTGAGTGTGTGTATGGACAACAAAGTGGTTATTGACTGACAGCGGGGCTTCTCCACTACACAGTTGTAGCCCAAGTGCCACAAGACATCTTACTTGTTGGATGTGATCTTGGAGAGCAGAGTGTGTGTGTGTAGGACGCCTTACTTGTTGGTTGTGATCTTGGAGAACAGAGTGTGTGTGTGTAGGACGTCTTACTCGTTGGATGTGATCTTGGAGAGCACACACACACATTTAGTCCTTGGATGTGATCTTGGAGAGCAGAGTGTGTGTGTGTAGGACGTCTTACTTGGATGTGATATTGGAGAGCAGAGAGTGTGTGTGTAGGACGTCTTACTCGTTGGATGTGATCTTGGAGAGCACACACACACATTTACTCGTTGGATGTGATCTTGGAGAGCAGAGTGTGTGTGTGTAGGACGTCTTACTTGTTGGATGTGATCTTGGGGAGCAGAGTGTGTGTGTGTAGGACGTCTTACTTGTTGGATGTGATCTTGGAGAGCAGAGTGTGTGTGTGTAGGACGTCTTACTTGTTGAATGTGATCTTGGAGAGCAGAGTGTGTGTGTGTAGGACGTCTTACTCGTTGGATGTGATCTTGGGAAGCAGAGTGTGTGTGTGTAGGACGTCTTACTTGTTGGATGTGATCTTGGGAAGCAGAGTGTGTGTGTGTAGGACGTCTTACTTGTTGGATGTGATCTTGGAGAGCAGAGTGTGTGTGTGTAGGACGTCTTACTCGTTGGATGTGATCTTGGAGAGCAGAGTGTGTGTGTGTAGGACGTCTTACTTGTTGGATGTGATCTTGCCAAACATCAAAAAACTGAAACATGGATGAATAGGATTTGATCTTCCTCACTGCTGTATGACCCACTATATTTGTGTGTGTGTGTGTGTGTGTGTGTTATCTGTGTGTGTGTGTGTGTGTGTTATCCGTGTGTCTGTGTGTGTGTGTGTGTTATCCGTGTGTGTGTTATCCGTGTGTGTGTGTGTGTGAGGTCAGCTCACTGAATGATCAGCTTTGCATGCTTTACAGGAGTTTACAGTTTACACATTCCTCACCTCTCCTCTCTTCTTTTCTTTTCTCTCCTCTCTTCTTTTGTGTCCTCTCCTCTCTCATGCCCTCTGCTCTCCTTCCCCACTGGAGTGTCAGAAAAACTATAATTGAATCTGAAGGAAAAGTACCTCTCCTTTCCCCTCTCTATTGTCCTTGACCCAAATGATTACAGTGGAGACATGTATTTAGAAGAGACCTTTGTCCTCTCTGTGTGTGTGTGTGTGTGTGTGTGTGTGTGTGTGTGTGTGTTATCCTTGTGTGTGCGTGTATGTGTGTGTGTGTGTGTGTGTGTGTGTGTGCGCGTGTGTGTATGTGTGTGTGAGTTTTCTTGGCTACCTGGATAGCACTGTTAAGGTTGTATTGTTTGGAAGACAATAAAGCCTTGGGTAGCAAATTCTCTTTCCTGTGGCAGAGATGTACAGAGTGTGTGTGTATGTGCGTGAGAGACAGATAGAGAGAGAGTGTGTGTGTATGTCTGTGTGTGTGTGTGTGTGAGAGAGAGAGAGAGGGAGAGAACGGTGACCAAACCAGCAGCTCTGTCTTTCTGTCAGTCTGTCTCACTGTTTGTCTGTCGCTCTGTCTGTCTGTTTGTTGCTCTACATTTCCATCAGATAAATGCTTTGATCCTCACCAACGTCCAAACTGAGGATTGATATTCAAGCAGCAGCATAAAAACTGAGGTTTGAATTTCAAGCAGCAGTGTAGAGAGGAGACGCAGCTTCGCTTAAAAGCCCCCAGTTCAGCCTCCCCAGACTGAGGGGACAAAAGCTCTCTAAGGCCACTCCCACAAACAGACTCATGTTTGTATTTTGATTTTTCCAGTCTTATTCTCACTCTCAGTCTTTGTGGTTTTTGTAGAATGTATGTGTGTGTACAGGTCGAAGTGATGCGCGGGTCGACCCAAAGCCCGTGGGGCCCGCGGGTCAGGTGGTTCACGTTGTGTTGAGGGAAATGCATGTTGCCGGGAGGTAGGGGGTCAATAATTTGACCTATTGGAGTCATATGTATCAGTTCATTGGCGTGTTTTCTGTGTGAGGATAAAATGTTCTCCTTGTCTCTTCCCTTGTCTCACGTGCACGCAGGCTTCATGGCCTCCTATCAGTAATTAGTGTAGGGAAGATAATAGCTTGCCACTCATCTCCTTGCAGGTCTCCTATAGGCTTAAGTGTTTGTGTTCACAAAGCAAGTACTGCGTTCAGGATCCAGTCAGCTTATCAATGGTCCTTTGTGCTAAATGGTCCTTTGTGCTAAATGGTGCTTTGCAGATGGATGGATGAAAAGTACAGATGTTCTCAGGCTTTATTGATTTATGTGCCTACATGCAGGTGTTGGGTGTGTGTGTGTGTGTGTGTGTGTGTGCACTCGTGTTTGCGTGTGTGCATGTGTGAGAGATGGAGAGCGAGAGTGTGGGGTATATAGCCTAAATGTTTAGTTGTTTGTTTCCCTATATATTCCAAGAATAAAACTTTCAGTCTTTCAATCTTTTGGTACATTTTGCTGTTCTGTGATTGATAACTAAGATTCAATAGAGTCTGGGGACAACCAAACAGCAGCACCCAACAGCAGCACCCAACAGCACAAATGCTGGTTTCTAGCTATTCCAATCTATCATTTCTATTTCAATCAATCATTTTAATCAATCATTTCAATCAATCATTTCTAGCTATTCATTTCATTCACTAAAGTTGGATTACTATGATGGTGGGTAAACAAACCCCAGGATGATTGATGGGTGGGGGTGAGTGTAATGCGTGTACTTCTCGTGTGTGTGTGTGTGTGTCTTGTCTCGTATGAGTCTCACATAAGTTACGTGTTGGTGTGGGGTTAGTAGTGGTAGATGACATTGAGTCACACATGTGTGTGTGTGTGTGTGTGTGTTTTATTCCATCAGACACTCCCTATGACAATCCCCCCATGGAAAAACTAATTGTGTGTGTGTGTGTGTGTGTGTCGGTGGCATGGGGTGTTTCTGTGTTAAAACAGTGTTAGAGACAGATCAGAGATTCTGAGCACAGGTAGCGCTTTAGGTGTGATTGGTTAATGAGAGCACAGGTAGCTCTTTAGGTGTGATTGGTTAATGAGAGCACAGGTAGCTCTTTAGGTGTGATTGGTTAATGAGAGCACAGGTAGCTCTTTAGGTGTGATTGGTTAATGAGAGCACAGGTAGCTCTTTAGGTGTGATTGGTTAATGAAAGCACAGGTAGCGCTTTAGGTGTGATTGGTTAATGAGAGCACAGGTAGCTCTTTAGGTGTGATTGGTTAATGAGAGCACAGGTAGCTCTTTAGGTGTGATTGGTTAATGAGAGCACAGGTAGCTCTTTAGGTGTGATTGGTTAATGAGAGCACAGGTAGCTCTTTAGAGACAGCTGTATGTATCTCCAGTCTCCCATTCCCCATCTATACATAGTGTCTGGGGACGGAGTTTTCAAAAGTGGCTGTTTTCAGTTACTGAAACCACTGTTTATGGGGAAGTGATAGGCGCACCAGCATAAATAAATATGTGTCATAAATATGTGTCAGGGATTCTGGCCATGGCTGGAGCACTTTAACTCATCAACCTTGCACACACAAACACCTCAGAAATTCCTTGCGTGAGTGAACATGTCTGTGTTTGTGTGTGTATTATCAAAGACAGACAGACATGGGCATTCATTAGCCTGATGATTAGCCTCACTACACACTCACTCATGTGCAGATACACACGCATACACACACACACACACACACACACACACACCTACACACACACTTAACTTTGGCCACTGTATGTCTTTGTCCTGGCTTCAAGGCCACCTCATTATCAATCTGCTGCAAAGCAGGCTTTTTAAAGTGCTGATGAGATCCCATTGCTAGGGGCCGTGACATTGCAGCAGCGGCACTAGACCAGGAATCTCTTAATTTATTTGAAATGCTTCCATTTCAGCTAAAGGTGTGTGTGCCATTCTGTTGGGGTTCAAGCATAAAATTACCTAGAAATAGCAACAGAATGGGTAGAAACCACAAAAAAGCCCCTTCCTGCCTCCACAGCAGTGCCTTTGAACAGCCCAATGGGCCCTGTGCAGGGAAGTCCCAGAGAGACTCTCGTTCAGGATGGTCATTCTTTTCTGGGGAACGTCTGATTTTGTGAGGTTTTGTTGGCTAGATTGATATTAGTCATACGTATTACCATATTAGCCTGAACATAAGACCATATTTTTGACCTGGGGTCATCTTATAATTGCAGACCAGACAAAAATAGCTAAAAATATACAGGGCGCCAAAAACATTGTTTGCGTGTGTTAAATGACCCGGCAGCCTACAACGGCCTACACACAATGGAGAGATTGTCTTGAACAAATTCAAAAATAGCCTTGATTGGTTTAAAAGAATGACTGGGTTTACATGCACTTCAGTATTCCTTGACTCAGTGTTGATTATATTATATTACATAGTTTCCCCAAAAAATTATGAGGGGAAAAAAGTGGGTGGTGTTATATTCAGGATCGTCTTTGATTTGTCTTTGATTCGGACCAATATGTTAGTTGTCTAGTGTAGTTATACAACTTTACCATCCAGAGTTAGCCTAACTAATAACCTCTCCATGTTCCTCACCATTGCAGGGTGCATTACGTCGTTAGCTCGTAGCTATAGCCTCAATACACAATTGTTTACCAGTATAAAAGCTAATTACAGGAAAAGTGTGACCATCCCAGTCCTTCTGGGATTTGACGTCTGCCATAAACAGATAGTTTAGCTTTCCACTTGCCCTCATCAACTAGATTTCTCTGCCATTTAGCTAGTTGGTCTCGGTCGATCCCATTCTGTTGTTCTCACATACCTACCGACAGCACTCAGCAGCATCAATGCCACCATGTGTAGCAACAACAACATGTACACCCACACTGATAACGCCTTAGAAATCATGAGAGCCCTATAGCATGGCCAGGATTTACAGCACCGAAAGTATGGGTGTGTAGTTGTGTTGGACAGAAACATCAGCTTAGTAATTTTAAAGAAAACACAAACAAAACAAATGTGATGTCATCCAGCATTGCTGTCTGTACTTCAGACAACAACAACTTGAGCACCCATACTGATCTCATTCCCATTAATGAATTTACCTTTGGGATGAAGAAAGTATTTAGCTATCTTCCTTCTATCTTTCTTTCTTTCTTTAGTGTGATGTCTGCTTGTTGTGTTCTGTGCTGTATTCTAAAGGCGTATCAATCATGACACTCTTACAGCATACCCAGGATGCATAGCATAGAAAGTGTGAAAGAGGCATCAT
>JAIFZK010000045.1:3512500-3525000 GCA_027481765.1 Tenualosa thibaudeaui
CTTGCTGGTGTATGATTGCAGAGAACTGGCTGAGTAGCAGGTGAATGTGTCAGCCTCCATCTCAGTGCAGCTCCTGTTCCCGCCACCATCACCCCCACACACACACAGACATACACACACACACACACACCCGAGCTCCCACTATTCCATTTGATTTTCTCCCCCCCTGCATGAATCACTGTCTTGTGTGTCAGGAATGGCTGGAATCTCAGACAGTTCTGTAACTCCCCTGTGTAAGGCCGCATCTCAGACAGGTCTGGAATTGCTGGAATGGTACTGAATTGAACTACAGGAGAGACCCACATATCCGGCTCATTTTGCTTTATACAGACCTCTTGTTTGCATTGAACTCACTGACTCCTGGTTTGGTAAAGGAATGTTTGCATTGAGCAAGCATTGGACTTTTTGTTTATCTCTCTTTCCAGTTAAACCGTCAGAATCGCTCTCTGAAGAGGAAGAGTATGATGGTTCTAGCTCAGCTGGGTCCACAAGCAATCACTGAAATCAACCTGGATGATGATGATGATGATGATGAGGAGGAGGAAGAGAAGAATGAGTGTAGCTCAGTCCTGTGCCAGAGAATCATCTCAGGTCTGTCAGCCTTCAGCCGTCCACTGTTCACACAGTCCACTCCTCCACATTCACGACAACAGCCCACAACATCTACTACTACAGCTCATAACATCCACTACAACAGCTCATAACATCCACTACAACAGCTCACAACATCCACTACAACAGCTCATAACATCCACTACAACAGCTCACATCCACTACAACAGCTCATAACATCCACTACAACATCTCATAACATCCACTACAACAACTCACAACATCCACTACAACAGCTCACAACATCCACTACAACAGCTCACAACGTCCACTACAACAGCTCACAACATCCACTACAACAGCTCATAACATCCACTACAACAGCTCACAACATCCACTACAACAGCACACAGGTGCCCAACTACAACAGCCCACATCATCCACTACAACAGCTCATAACATCCACTACAACATCTCATAACATCCACTACAACAGCTCATAACATCCATGAGTGTGTTTTTTATGTGTGTGTGTATGTGTTTGTGTGTGTGCGTGTCCGTGTGTGCATGCGCGCGTGTGTGTGTGTTTGTTCCTCAGGGCTTCGGGAGAAGCTGGAGCAGGTCCTGGAGGAGAAGAGGATTATGGGTATGGATCTTGAGGAAGTGCAAGAGCAGCTGGCAGGTGTCCGAGAGCAGGTGAGAGGATGAAAGGGGTCCACTCTCACCTGCGTGTTCACAGAAAACTCTGGTACAGAAAAATCTGGACTCCCGAGACACAATGAGCAGATCAGCTAAACCTTGCTCTGTGTCTAGCAGAACTGCACTCAGATATACTGGAGCATACAGTGTCATTGGGGGCGTGGAGCTCTGGGTCATATCATATGTTAGAGATAACGGCTCCTGATTGGGGGGGGGTGGAGGCGGTGGCATAGTGGTTAAGGAAACTGGCTAGCATGCTAGTAGCCTGGAACTTGTGGATTCAAGGCCCGGCTACTTCCGTTGTTGACATAAAAGTGTCTGCTAAATGCATAGATTTAAAATTTAGGGAAATAATGGATGAGATCATATCATAGCATAGAATAGCAGATAGCATAGCATATCTCACATCATAGGATAGTATAGTATAGCATATATCATATCACACCATAGCATAGCATAGCACATCATAGCATAGCATAGCATATATCACGTCATAGGATAGTATAGTGTAGCATATATCATATCACATCATAGCATAGCATAGCATGTGCTATGATGGCTGAAGTTAAACCACCTGTCAGCCCTTCTGGAACTATGATCCTCAGGAGCCACTGCAGAACTGTGACCCCTCTGAGGTGAACAGTGAACTAGTGTGCAGAACCATGGGCCAACTGAGGAACGGTGAACTAGTGTGCAGAACCGTGGGCCAACTGAGGAACAGTGAACTAGTGTGCAGAACCGTGGCCCAACTGAGGAACAGTGAACTAGTGTGCAGAACCGTGGCCCCACTAAGGAGGAGTGAACTAGAGCGCAGAACCATGACCCCACTAAGGAGGAGTGAACTAGAGCGCAGAACCATGACCCCACTAAGGAGGAGTGAACTAGAGCGCAGAACCATGACTTCATTGAGGAACAGGGAACTAGAGAGTGCCCTTCCCCTGAGCAGTAAACTTGCTCTTGTGTTACCCGTCGCTACCCGTGCCTTTTCTCTTCCACCAACCCTTATGTGTGTGTTTTTCATTGGAAGGCCTTTAGTGAAGGAACATTTAAATGGAAGGAGTTACTCTCTCTTTCTCTCTCTTGTCTCTCTCTCTCTCTTTCTCTCTTTCTCTCTCTCTGGAGCTCCTTACTGTGTTGTGAGGGCAGAAAAAAGGAGAAAAGGCAGGATTGTGAAATAGCCTCCCTGTGTAGCATTCATTCTCGTTTGACATGTACTGTCTCTCTCTCTCTCTCTCTCTCTTTCTCTCTCTCTCTCCCTTTTTCATGTTTTTTCTCTCTTTCTGCCACTCTTCTCTCCTCCCCAGCTTGTGACAGAAAAGCAGCAGAATTCGCTTTTGATTGCCAAAACAGATCAACAAAAGCAGCTCTTGGGGAAATATGATCGAGGTGAGAGCCCAGACCTATTTTCTGTTCCCCTCTCTACACTACACTCACTCTCTCTCTCTCTCTCTCTCACACACACACACACACACACACACTCTCTCTCACACACACAAACACACACACATTCACACACAAACACACACATACAAACACTCACACACACAGACAAACACACACACACTCACACACACAAACACTCACACACACACTCACACTCTCACACACACTTTCTCTTCTTTCTCTCTTCATTTGTCTTTTCATCTCTCTTTTCTTTCCATTTTTCTCTTTTTCTCTCTGTCTTTCTATTTCCATTCCCACCCCCCAGCTTCCATAGTAGTGAGTGATTGACTTCCCTGTGTCACCTGTTACCCGTAGAGCTCAATAGTGCTGGATTCAGAGAAGCAGCTTGTGTGAAGGACGCCTCAGTCATGTGTGTGTGTGTGTGTGTCTCCTCAGTGTCTGTGTTTGCTGTGGAGGAGTTTGAGGCCCTGGAGGAGAGCCTCGAGTTGGAGCGAGATCTTCGTTCTGAGGCAGAGAAGTTTGCTAGAGAGGTAAGAGTTCCTTTGTATATCACACACACACACACACACACATGAATGCTTACACGCACACGCGCACAAACACACACACACACACACACACACACACACACACACGAATGCATATCCACACACAAGCACACAGATGTCATTGACTAAAAAGAGGAATAAAAAATTAATTATTTTGGATGTTGATCTTCCTGCACAAAAGGAAATGTACTGACTTCATCTTCAGTAATAAAACTCTGCACCTTAGAACAAAAACAGAAACACATGCTACTAGTACTATTAGCGCCATTAGGGACAGCATTGAAACGAAATTTTGATTTGTTATTTTCTCAGTAACAAGTAATTTAATTAATTACTATCTCAATCACTACAGTGCTGCTATTTACAACTAAATGCAGCAAGTGTGCATGTCACACATTCTTTGTGATACATTACTCATTGCTGCTCCTCACAGACATCTCACAAACATATGAAATGCATGATATGAACTTTCCAACACTGTTGCTCACTAGTTGCTGTGACAAACAGGTGTATTTGATATGTACCATTCCTGTTAAAGTTGTAGTGTAGTGCATATTTGCAAAAATGTTGCAGACTAAGTTTAATATCACATCTGCATAACATACAACACAAATGTTTGCTTAATAATATAACTTAAGATGACATATTTTTCAAATTAGGGGGCAAAAATGAGTACACCCCCAACAAAACTACTGCATTTAGTATTTTATGGCCTCCATGATTTTTAATGACGGCACCAGTTCTTCTGGGCATGGAATGAACAAGTTGGCAACATTTTGCAACATCAATCTTTTTCCATTCTTCAATAATGACCTGTTTTAGAGACTGGATGTTGGACAGAGAGCGATGCTCCACTTGTCTCTTCAGAATTTCACCATAGGTGTTCTGTTCCTCTTCAGAAAGCCAACAGTGGCCTTAGATGTGTGTTTAGGGTCATCATCATGTTGGAAAAGTGCACCACGACCAAGTGCACGGAGTGATGGTAGCATTTTCTTTTTCAGTATAGAGCAATACATCTCTGAATTCATGATGCCATCAATGAAATGCAGCTCCCCAACACCAGCAGCTCATGCAGCCCCACATAAGGACACGGCCACCACCATGCTTCACTGTAGGCTCCATGCATCACTGTAGGCTCCATGCATCACTGTTGGCTCCATGCATTTTTCTTTGTATTCCTCACCTTTGCAATGCCAGTTTTGAAGCCATCAGTTCCAAAAACATAAATTTTGGTCTCATCACTCCACAATACAGAGTCCCAGTAGCCTTCATCTTTGTCAGCATGGGCCCTGACAAACTCTAGGCGGGCTTTTTTGTGCCTGGGCTTGCATGGCATCCATGCATGCCATTCCTCTGCAGTGTACGGCGTATTGTGTCACAGGAAGCAGTCACCCCCGTTTGGCTTTCTACTTCTTTAGCCAACTGTAGTGAACTTGTGTGCCGATTTTCTTCAACCCTTCTCATTAGAAGACGTTCCTGTTGAGGTGTTAACTTCCATGGACGACCAGGACATCTCTGTGACATGGTCGCAGTTCCATTTTTCTTAAATCTTTGTACCACTTTTGCTATAGTATTCTGACTAACAAGTAAAGCTGGGCTGATCTTCTTGTAGCCTTTACCTTTCTGGTGTACTTTCTGGGGAGGTGTTTTATTAGAGTAACACCCTTTTATAGTCAACTATCTGCTGGACTAATTGAATAATTAGACTCACCTGTGGTTGAAATCTTGGTAAATCAGACATTTGCAGTCTAAAATCTTGCTTTGTCCTGAGACTTTCAGTGGGGTGTACTCATTTTTGCTCCCCCCTAATTTGAGTAAAACTGAAAAATATGTAATCTAAGGTGTATTATTACATAAACGTTTGTGTTGTATGTTACGCAGATGTGATATTAATCTTAGTATTAATATTAGTCTGTGAAATTTTTTGAAATGTTTTTTTGTTTTCAAGGACATATTGTTTAGAATGTTCCTTTTCAAAGGGGGTGTACTCATTTATGCTGGGCACTGTATGTGTTTATTGCTATTAAAGTTGTATTTGAATTCCTCTGTTTAGATGCTGGTAGAGCAGAAGAAAATTAAGAGACAGAGTCAGATCCTGTTTCAGAGTGTTTCGACCAATGAGGCGCTGCAGAAGGCCCTTGGGGAGGTGGCCAAGCTAAGCCATGCCCTTGAGAGCCAGGCCCTCCAGCACCAGCAGCAGGTCAGGCTCTTTTCTCAGCCAATCAGATATAGAACAGTCTCCTCCCCTAGCTAATCAGAGCCAAGACAGGCTCTTCCCCTAGCCAATCAGAGCCTCACCAAACTGATGGTTCTCTGCTACTTTTAATGATTCTGCTGTTAGTGGCATTCAGTGCCACACAAATTGAAAGACAATATCATTGTTTGTTTAAGCTGTCGTGTTCTTGTTTCATATATATATATATATATATATATATATATATATATATATATATATATATATATATATATATATATATATATACGATCAATCATTTAAAGTGTATTTGAAATGGTCTAAAATGTTCCGACCAATCATTTAAAGTGTATTTTAAATGTTCTATAATATTCTGACCAATCATTTTAAGTGCTTTTGAACTGTAATTAATTTGTCCCTAGTTACCTGAACGCACAAGGGGTCAGGCAAGAACAAGCCAAAGGGTCACAGCAAAACACACATCTGTTATTGACAATCTGCCTGCCAATATGACTCTGTGTCTGTGAGCCCTCACCAGACCTTTGTGTGTGTGTGCCTCTGTGGGCCTGTGTGTGCGTGTCTTAGTGCCTGTGTGTGTGTGTGTGTGTGTGTGTATGCACGTACATGCGTGCGTGTGCATGTATATATGTGCATGTGTGTGTATGTGTGTGTGTGTGCATGTGTGTGCGCTTGTGCATGCATATGTGTATGCGAGTGTGTGCATGTATGTCTGCTTGCATGTGTGTGTGTGTTTGTGCATGCGTGTTAGCATGCTTGTCTGTGTGTGTGTGTGTGTGTGTGTGTATGTATGTGTGTGTGTGTGTGTGCATGTGCATGCGTATGTGTGTGTGTGTCTGTGTGTGTGTGCATGTGTGTGTCTTTCTCTCCTAAAACGGCTCTATTGTGCCGTGAGACAATATTTGTATGTTGCTAAAGAGACAATTTAGTCCATCAATATGTTGTTCCACTGGCCTTTAGCAGCTAATTATAGTGCTTAGAATTTCAGCCAGTGACCCTGGCCCAGCCTGTATGTGTGTGTGTGTGTGTGTGTGTGTGTGTGTGTGTGTGTGTGTGTGTGTGTGCATGCAGCCTATGGGCCTCCCGGGTTCTCGGCGCCACCAGGATTGCTTTAAACAAAGGCTAAAGAGGAGGGATCGCTGCTGTGTGGAGCCCAGTGGAGAGGAGGAGAGGGGGGGAGTGGAGGAGAGGAGGTTAGGAGGTGAGGGCTGCCTTTTCATTTAAGGAACGATTAACATGCGATTAGAGAGAGAGAGAAAGAGAGAGAGGAGCAGACTGGCGCCAGCCCAGCGCTGCTCACCTGCAATCATCACCACAGAGACGCCTGCCTAGCCCTGGTTTTGTGCTCGTCGGGAACTGGGTGTGTGTGTGTGTGTGTGTGTTCAGAAGATGTGTTTTGTGAGGTTAATGGCATTATGTCTGTGCTAACTACCAGTGTTAAAGGTGTGTATGGATGTGTGTGTGTGTCTGTGTGTGTGTGTGTGTGTGTGTGTGTGTGTCTGTGCTAACTACCAGTGTTAAAGGTGTGTATGGATGTGTGTGTGTGTGTGTGTGTGTCTGTGCTAACTACTAGTGTTAAAGGTGTGTATGGATGTGTGTGTGTGTATGGATGTGTGTGTGTGGTGTGAAGAGTGTGCTGTCCTGAGCTGGGGTCTTTACAGTATTGTAACTTGTCTGGTTGTTAGTCAGCCCTGCACCTGAGTGTAGCATCGCAAGGCTTTTTGGGCCTCATATGATTTATATTTAATTTTCTACATGTATACCCCCCCCCCACACACACACACACACACACACACAGATGAAGAGCATGGAGGAGAAGCTGAACTCGTCCGACCTGCGGAAGGAGGTGAGCGCACTGCAGCGCAAAGCAGAGCTTCTGGAGGAGGAGAAGAGAGCATTCTGGGAGATGCGCACCAAGGCCGAGACAGAGGCCAAGGACCTCAAGTTCACAGGTCAGAGGTCAAATCACAGAGGTCACAGAGGGCATCCGTCCAGTTGGCCCTCTACGTGAGGAGTCATGGGGAAGCAGGTTGATATCCATTTCCTGAATGCTAGTGATGAGGACCCTGTTGGAAAAGGGAGGAGGGAATTAATTGATAAAGTGATTGATTGATTTGGGGCAAGAACACCACAGCCTGAAGGTGAACTTTTGTGTGATTATTGCTACTGATGTACAGAACATATTTGACATACGCAGCAGAGTTTCAAAGGTAGGATATCTTCAGTAGTGTCACAGATGAAAGAGATGAAGGGTAATGTCTTTCTGAAACAGGCTCTCCTCACTACTGATGACTGAAATAAAGGGTGATGTCTGAAATGAAGTGTGATGTCCTGAAACAGGGTCTCCTAACTACTGACTTTGTCTGCTAAAATCAGTCTAGATTTTCTATTTTAAATACTGAGTAGCCTGAACTGTCTGCGTTCTTTAGGTTCTATGTTCCAAACACTGAATCTGTACTCTGTCTCTTCTGAGTGTTCTTTAATCTGCGTTCTCTCTCTCTCTCTCTTCCTGTGTGTGTGTGTGTGTGTGTGTGTTGTTCAGTGGAGGAGCTCCAGAAAAAGCTTCAGCAGGTCACCAACCCCGTCCCCTCTTCTGCTCCTCCCCCACCCCCTCCTCCACCCCCGCCTCCACCTCCTCCACCACCCCCACCACCTACTCTGGGCCTACCGGCTAACCCCCTCAGGTCGGTCAGAGCCACACACACACACACACCTACTCTTGGCCTACCTGCTTAGCCTCTCAGGTCAGACACACACAAACAGATTAGATTTGATTTGATTCAACTTTATTGTCATCACACATGTATGAATACAAAGTAACAGAAATTTAGCATCTAATCAGAAGTGCAAATAGCAGAAAGTGCAATATGTGCAATATGTACAGTATGTGCAGTATGTACAGGTAAGAGCAGTTATATACAGATAAAGGCAGTGGGAATAGATATGTGCAGATTATGAACTAATAAATTATAGTGGGAATAGTTATGTGCAGATTATGTACAAATAAATTATGGGAGCAGTTATTTACAGATAGGGCAGTGTAAAAGATGGATATAAATTAGTATTGATTTACAAAAGAGCAATGTGCAGATGAAGTATGTTAATATACAAATGTTCTATACTAATATGCATAGGCAGAAGCGTTGTGAGCATATTATGCCATAGTGTTGCGTGAATAGGAAGGTTCAGCAGGGGACAGAGTTCAGTAGGGTGACAGTGTGGGAAAGAAGTTGTAAGAAGCATATCACATACGCTGGGCCTACCCACTAACCCACACAGGTCAGACACACACATACACAAACACGCACAAATACTCTCTCTCACACAATCTGTTTGTGAGGTCACACAGGAATACTTGCATGGCATACAATCACCACACAGACTGCAGGCATTTCTGTGCATGTTAATGATTTGTGTGTTTGTGTGTGTGTGTGTGTGTGTGTGTGTGTGTGTGTGTGTGTGTGTGTGTGTGTGTTTATTTGTAGTGCACTTTTAACCATGCTCCGCAAAAAGAAGGATACATCAGCTGTTGAAATCCCTCTTGTTGATCAGGAATCCCCAGCCAAAGAACAAGGTACTCACTTAAGCCCTCCACACATCACACATTCTTCACAATGAGTTAGAAAGCATCAGTTTCAGCTGCTACAGTGCCTTGAAACACAAACTGTGTATCAGACATTGAGTGAATAATAATAATAATAATAATAATAATAATAACAATGTGGCTGGACACAGTGAAATGATGCTTAAGCAGACTAACACTAATGTATTTACATGTATGCTTTTAGCAGATGCTTTTATCCAAAGTGACTTACAAAAGAGGTTAACATTCAAACTACAGCATAATGAAAAACTATGTGCATATTACTAACATGAAATTTGCAGTATTTTGAGATGAAAGCGCAATAGTGTAATAAAAAGTGTAGTATGGAGATAGTAAGAGTTTAAGTGTTTAAGAGATTAAGTGTTATATTCTGTAAGTGAGATATTCTTGGAACAGCTGGGTCTTCAAGAATTTTTTGAAGTTGGAGAGGGTGTCTGTTGATCTGGCAGCACTTGGAAGGTCATTCCACCAGCGTGGAACCAAACATGAGAAGAGTCTGGATTGACCTGTGCGAGGTATTGGCCATGCTAGATAACATTCCTTAGAGGAGCGAAGTGGCCGGCAGGTGACATAGGGCTTTAAGAGAATATTCAGATAGATGGGAGCAGAACCATTAATCACCCTGTAGGCCAACATCAGTGCTTTGAATTTGATGCAAGCGGCTATGGGTAGCCAGTGGAGTTCAGTGAGCAGAGGTGTGACATGCATTCTTTTTGGCTGGTTAAAAACCAGACGTGCAGCTGCATTGTGGATCATCTTTAGCGCTCTCACAACACAGGCTGGTAGACCTGATAGGCGACCATTGCAGTAGTCAAGGCGAGAGATAACCAGGGTCTGTACCAGGAGCTGGGTTGCATGTTGGTTAGGTACGGCCTGATTTTCCTTATGTTGAATAGAGAAAAACAGCACGACCGAGCTACAGAGGGAACGTGATCTGCAAAGGTCAGCTGATCATCAATCATGACACCCAGATTTCTTGTCACCTTGCTGGGAGCAACAGATAGGGAGTCAATCTTGATGCTGATGTTGTGTTTGTTTGGTTGGTTGTTGGAATAGGATCCGGAGGACAAGAAGTTTGACGGCTGTCTGTAAGAAGCTTAGACACCTCATCCTCTGAGAGAGGAGTGAATGAAAAAAAGCAGTTGGTTTAGAGAAGCTCAGAGGAGAAACCTCTGAAGCAGGTTCTCTGTAGATTGGTTAGAGAACTGACTACTAACTGTTGCAATTGTTGCAAATGCTGCAAAAATGTCAGCTGTGAGGAGGTGGAGGTTTAGTAGAGATTTGAAGGTGGAGAAGAGTTTCAGGTGGTTTGAACCACAAGACAAGTAATCCAAAAACAGATTCTAGTTAGCAAAATAGGCACAGAACTAAATAAGCAGACACTTACTTCCTTTGTGTGTAACTCCTCTGAAGCCCTGTCCACACAACAACGATGTCGTTTTTTTTGTTTGTTTGTTTTTTTTTGCGGGTTGAAAAAAATCCACGTCCACACACTAGCTGGAGCGAAAAATATCTGCATCCACACGACAACGGAACACTGAGTGAAAACGATGTAATACATATTCCACACCTATATGTGGCGCTGTAAACAGATACAGCCAGAGCCACTGGACACACCAACACCAGAGAGCGCATGCGCGTAGAGTCCTTCCTTTTCCTCCTGTTCAGTTCAAACCAAACAAACACAAGAAGATAATGGAGAATGGTTTTGTTGCAATATAATACTAACAAAGTTAGAAGCGTCTGCAGCACAAACACAACTCCGTTGTCCTCCATTGTTGTTTTTACCGCTTGTTGTGTGCTAGGTCTTTATTGCTCTTCTGGGCACGTGACGGTGACGGGTTGGCAAGGTCGTCGTTTTCAGAAAGCTGCGTTTGTCTTGTCCACACAACAACGAAACGACTGCGCTTTCAGATTTTTCCGCTCTGTAACCCGTTTTCGGTCACCCAAAACCCTTTGTTGTGTGAACGCAAGGCCAAAGCGCATAGAAACGTCTCCATTTTCACAGAAAAACTTTATCGTGTGGATGGGGTCTGAGAGTTCCGGGGAGCATCAAGGTTTTTACGTGTTAAGTGAGAAGACTGCCCACCAAGAGTCAGACAGAAACAATAGGCCTGATCGGAGTGGCCGATGATCAATTCCTCTCTGACGACCCAGCAGTGCTAGTGCACCTTCCGATGGCTTGCAGGTGTGTTAGAAATCAGGTGGTTTGAACCACAAGGCAACTAACCCAAAAGTAGATTCTAGTTAATAGGCACAGAATTAAATAATCAGACACTCACATACTTCCTTTGTGTGTAATAAAAACTAATGTGACTACACAGCAAAGGGATGCTAAAGTAATGGTAAAGCAACACTTTTGAAAGCTAAAATGGCTAGACACAGCAAAGGGTGTTACACCAGGCTAATGCTATCGAAGGCTAAAATGGCTGGAGACAGTGAAGGGACGCTAAAGCAGGCTAACTGAAAGTTAGAATGGCTGGGCACTGTGAAGGGGGAACTGAAGGACACCCCTGTTCTCTCTTGTACAATGTGGCAGAGGTGCCCACTCCAAGACAAGACACACGTACACACACACACACACACACACACTAATACGAATACAGACACAAACACACAAAGCTTCTCTCTTATACAATGTGGCAGAGGTGCCCACTTAAAGACAGGCCTTCAAGAAACAATGCTGATGGTGTGTGGGGAGGTGAGGCAGTTTATAGCTTTAGGTCTGGTTGAATAGAAAGTTCTGTCGGTGGGTCCTTTGACCTTTGCACTTGATGACTTCTGAAAATTGTTTGTTTTCCTGTATAGTATTTCAGTGCATTTTGCAGGCTGCTGACATCTTTAAAGGTGTGTTCTCCTTTCCTATGCTTTGATAACCTCAGGGATTCGTCTGAAAAGATGTTTATTTTCTTTAATATTTTGATGTCTGCTTTGAAAGGGCTAGAGGGACATGAGTGTCTGCTGTTAGGCCTAAGATGAATGGATGTTTGTGTCCCATAATATTCTAATATGTGCTGATAAACAGGTGAAAGAATGTTTGTGTTCTGTAATATTTTTATCAAGTCTGTCGAGGTGATCTTGTGACATTGTGGAGGTTGTTGACTGATGGTGTACGGAGCTGAAATAGATATTGAAATGTACTTTTACATTTATGCGTTTAGCAGTCGCTTTTATCCAAAGTGACTTACATTTTGTCAACTTTCAATTACTTCAGTGCCAGTCTCCCTTGAGCAACTTAAGGTTAAGTGCCTTGCTCACGGGTACAATGATGGCAGCTGGGATTCAAACCCACAATTTCCAGGCATAAAGCATGTTAGCCAGCTTCCTTAACCGCTACACTATCACCACCCCCAAATGCCTTGTAGGCTGTGTTTTTTTAGAACTTGTGAACAAATTGTAGTCAATCTTATTAATTAATTCATTACGTGACAAAACTGCACCTTACGCCTTGTACTAGAGGTCTGCGCAGGACTGATTTTTT
>JAIFZK010000045.1:3530000-3587500 GCA_027481765.1 Tenualosa thibaudeaui
CTTTCTCCATCTCTCTTCTTCTCTGTCTCTCTCTCCCCATCACTCTCTCCATCTCTCCCTCTCTCCATCATTCTTTTTCCATATCTCTCTCTCCAGCATTTCTGCTCTCTCACCCCTACATTCTCCTGAGGAACCCACTACTGGGCTCTGCAACAACTCTCTCTCTCTCTTCATCTTTTAACACTTTCACCAGGACTAGAGCTCAATAGAACAACACACACACTCTCTCTCTTCATCTTTTAATGCTTTAAGGCCTAGACATCCATTGAGCCTCTGAAGTCTTTATTCATGGTCTGCACTAATCAGTCATGTCTATGCAGTTTGTGCTTCTAATGCTGTAATCAAAACCCACCCTGAGAAAACACACCTTAATTTCACTCTACAATTCAGTATGGCCACAAGGCCTATTTGCACTTTATTTCATTTGCCTCATGAGATAGGGAACCAATCAAAACCAAGCTTTTTCCCTTAACTGCGCTGGATGTGGGCCTAACACCCAAAATGAAATGAAGAAACCACCAACAGAGGCATTTTGATCTACATTCATTGATCCCACCTCAGAGAGGTGGCAGATAACCCTAGGTATCAAGACCAAGCTCAATCTCAGATTGAGGTAATCGGTCATTTACATTTAGGCATTTAGCAGACGTTTTTATCCAAAGCGACTTACAAAAGAGGATAACATTCAAGCTACGACACAATGAAAGAACAAACAAGGGGTGCATATTGCTAATGTAGAAACTGCACCATTTTAAGTTGAAAGTGCATGCAAGCTTAGAAATACATTCATCCAGTGTGATTTGCCACACAGGGCTGTGCTATGGCCTCTTCACTGTTTATTCACAATTATTCACATCTTATTGGTGCTTCTTCACTGTTTATTCACAGCTTGTTTTTGGCTATTTGTAATGGATGCTAGATAGACTAGCTGTGCATGTAGAACGTTAGTAAACCTCCCTTCTGACATCTCAAGAGCCTCCTAGTCAGGTGACCAGGCCTGGACTTTTCAGTCAACTGGCTAGGGCGCTTGACTCCCGATGCTGTGAAGTCATGGGTTTGATCACCAGGCTGGAACACTTGTGTGTTGACTTTGGTCACAGATTCATTGATAACTTTTTGCCCTCTTCACCATTTATTCATATGTATGGCATATTTCTTATTGACTGTACATTTATAGTTTATTCAGAGCTTAATCTCTGTTCATTTATAGTTTATTCAGAGCTTAATCTCTGTTCATTTATAGTTTGTTTATTCTTGCTTTTGCTGACAAACAAACTGACAGCCTTGAATGTTTGTCAGTGCTCTCTTGCTCTCTCTCCATGTGTGTATGACTTTGTCACTATAACTTTCTGTGTGTGTGTGTGTGTGTGTGTGTGTGTGTGTGTGTGTGATGTTAACCTTGTAGGCTTCCTATCACTGATTGTCAGTCTCCCTCTCAGTGTCCATTGAAGTTGCTCAGGATTGATGTCACAGAGTTGACACCTGCTCCTTGTGTTTCTTTGTTGACTAAAGACTAAACGATTTGGCAGAGTTCATTCCCCATTGTCAAATGAAAAGCATAATGCAGTGTGCGGTGAGTGTGTGTGTGTGTGTGTGTGCTGTGTGTGTGTGTATGCGAAGCCTGTGTGTGTGTCTGTTAGTTGTGTAAGACATTCCGACATTAATACTGAGCTGAACTGTGCCCATTGAGTGGTGTTTATTTATTTGGTGTGTGTGTGTGCGTGTGTGTGTGTGCATGTGTGTTAGTTGTGTAAGACATTCTGACATTAATACTGAGCTGAACTGTGCCCATTGAGTGGTGTCTATTTGTGTGGTGTGTGTGTGTTTGTGTGTGTCAGCTGTGTAAGACATTCTGACATTAATACTGAGCTGAACTGTGCCCATTGAGTGGTGTCTATTTGTGTGGTGTGTGTGTGTGTGTGTGTGTGCATGTGTGTTAGTTGTGTAAGACATTCTGACATTAATACTGAGCTGAACTGTGCCCATTGAGTGGTGTCTATTTGTGTGGTGTGTGTGTGTGGTGTGTGTGTGTGCGTGCATGTGTGTTAGTTGTGTAAGACATTCTGACATTAATACTGAGCTGAACTGTGCCCACTGAGTGGTGTCTGTTTGTTCTTACTGGACTACAGTAGATTGGTCTCAATGGGAAGGTCATCCTTCCTCTGCTGCTCTAAGTGCATGAGTGCTAACAGTGCACAGTTAGCTGCTAGAGCACACACACACACACATACACGGTTGTGTTGCGGTCAGTAGCAGGGACGCAAAGGTGCGTGTGTGTGTGTGTGTGTGCATGTGAACCTTTGCAATCAACAATGGTCAAGTACAAAAAAAATATCCAAGATAGCAGGGGCTTCGCTAGCTACTTGAAACATTCGGGGCTGTAGCCCAGAAAAGCCTTTTTATGTGAGGGTCATCAGCAATCAGTGTTTTTTTCAGCATTTTAAAGTTGGGATGCAAGAATGAATACAAGAAAACAATGTTATATGCATTAACATCACGACTGAAGTGGGCCTAGCGTTATCATATTTCTTTTATGATTAAATAAACCTAACCTGCGTTAACATCACAAATGAAGTGGGCCTAGCCTTATCATATTTCTTTTATGATTAAATAGAACGAACCTGTGAGTCAGAGTGAAACAGTGTTCCTGACTCAACAGAAGATATTCCTGTCATCCATTTCTTTAGGAAAAGTTTTATCCATAGTGCTTCTAGTGAATTATCAATCTCACCAAACTATCGATTTGGCTGATTGTGCACACACTCCAGGCATACAAAATGCCCATCTATTCAAATGTGTCAAGTAACTTTTCACAGCCAAAACAGTGCATTTGCGTCACATAATCACTAATTGATGTATAGAATTGAGTGATATATTTGTGTGTGTTTGTGGAAGTGTTTGCTCCTTCCAACGCGTCACTGTTACCTGCTACCCGGACATTTAGTCTGAATGGCCAAATAATTGTGTGTGTGCACACCATCGGCTCCAGAACCAGGTTTAAAGTGCGTATGCAAGAGCAAATTTGCCTACTGGGGATTTGGGGGTTTCTCCCCTGGGAAGATTTGAAAATCCTTTCAACAAAAATGACATTTCTAAGCAACTTCAAAGAGAAAGTGATGTAGACAGTATGGCACTGGACCAGATAATCTGTTCATACAATAGGCTGAACAGGCATTGGAAATGTAAAGAGATTTCACTTATTCAGGGCCTTTCCCGGGATAAAATGTTTTATATTCTGCTGAATAAATATTGCTTTTTGAGCAACTTCAGGCATAAAAAAGTCATGCATTTGAGCACAATAAATTAATGTTCTCGTACGTGAGTAGAAAGACCTATGATTAATTTGTATAGTCTTATCCATTCATGAAATCACTAACCAGTGCATTGATTATCACATTACATTTTCCGTCTGGACATAGTTGTTGTGGTGCAAATTACGTTTGCATTTCATGAATAGGCTGACTCTTATTCATCAAATTAATTCATTTGACTCTTATTCATCATATGAATAGGCTAACTCTCTCATTCATTTTATCAATAGGCTGACTCTCTCGTTCATTTCACGAATAGACCGACTCTCTTGTTCATTTTACGAATAGACCCACTCTCTCGTTCATTTTACGAATAGACCGACTCTTGTTTATTTTACGAATAGACCGACTCTTTCGTTAATTTCACGAATAGACCAACTCTTGTTAATTTCACGAATAGACCGACTCTTTTGTTAATTTCACTAATAGGCCGACTCTCGTTTATTTCACGAATAGACGACTCTTGTTTATTTTACGAATAGACCGACTCTTTCGTTAATTTCACGAATAGACCAACTCTTGTTAATTTCACTCTTGTTTATTTTACAAATAGGCCGACTCTTTCGTTAATTTCACGAATAGACCGACTCTTGTTTATTTTTACGGATAGACCGACTCTCGTTTATTTCACGAATAGACCAACTCTTGTTTATTTTACGAATAGACTGACTCTTTCGTTAATTTCACGAATAGACAGACTCTCGTTCATTTTATGAATAGGCCCATTCTCTCGTTCATTTTACGAATAGGCCCACTCTCTCGTTCATTTTATGAATAGGCCCACTCTCTCATTGATTTTGCGGGTAGCCTGCATGCAGCCCACTATGTACTGCAGTCTGTATCTAACAGTCTGTATCTAACAAAAGAAAGTCTAAAACTCAGATCAGCAGTCTTAATTGGCTTGAGCCAAAGCAGAGAAAAACACAGAATACTTCATCCAAAACACACTCCAAAATCAAAGTCAGAAAACCAGTCCCAAGTGAAAAGGCAGAGCAGAGATATCAGTGAACAGATCCAACAGCACAATCCAGTCCAGGCCAGCAAGGCAGTCATTTCCAAGGTTGGAAATAACACTGGTGTACAAAGGCTTAGGGTTTGGGAACCCCAGAGATTCACAAAGACTTAGCTAAGGCTCAGACACAGAGGCAGGGTTTAAATACACTAAATGCACAAATTGAACAAGAGATTACAAGACAGTGAGACAGGTGAGACAGGTAACCAGGCAAGTAGCTAGCCAGACAAAATATGTAGATGAGTTTGGCAACATCTAGTGGCAAAAGAGGCAACTTTGAAAATGATTACTAAATGGTGAATTTGTTGTCGTGGTGTGGACGGTACAACAACACATTCACCTGACCAGTGCAGCCCTCCATCCCCTCTCCCAGCGCCTATGGTGCACACCTGTGCCTGAGTGGATGCACTTGTGCTTGTGTGTGTCTGATTGTGAGGAGGTTTTTGTGAAAAAGCACCTTCAAAATGAATTCCCCTTGTAAGACTCTTAACACTCTTCGACTGAGACATGCAAGATGGTGTAAATGTATGTGTGTGTGTGAGAACAAGTGCATCTGTCTGGTTCTGAGCATATGTTGGCTTTTGTGGCCGAGAGAGAGAGGGGGAGAGAGAGAGCACGGGAAACAATATTCTGTGTGTGTGTGTGTGTGTGTTGGAGAAAGGGCAAACATTAGACATGGTAACAGTATTGTAAACTCTTTTCTCTCTTGGCCAGGAGGTTAAGCTTTTGGATCAGTTGGCCCTCCCCCACACATCACAGGGCAGCTCTGTCTAATCTGTGAGATTGCAAACATATTAGCCTGTGCATGTGTGTGTGCGTGTGTGTGTGTGTACCTGACAGTCTGTTTGAGTGTATAAGCCTGTGTGTGTGTGTGTGTGTGTGTGTGTGTGTGTGTGTGTGTGTGTGTGTACCTGACAGTCTGTTTGAGTGTATAAGCCTGTGTGTGTGTGTGTGTGTGTGTGTGTACCTGACAGTCTGTTTGAGTGTATAAGCCTGTGTGTGTGTGTGTGTGTGTGTGTGTGTGTGTGTGTGTGTGTGTGTGTGTGTGTGCGTGCATGTGTGTGTGTGTGTGTGTACCTGACAGTCTGTATCAGCTGCGGTGAATAATGTGTCTTTGTCTGCTAATGAAGGGCTTTGCGCCTCATTCTGGAGCGGAACACATCTCAGTGGGCTACTGAGGGACAATGAGCCGCAGATCCCTTTAGGCCGAAGGGGAAACACGACTCTTCTTCTCCTAAGCTGTGTGTGTGTGTGTGTGTGTGTGTGAGAGAAAGAGAGAGAAACATGACCCCTTCTCACTAAGGCAGTATGGCCAAGCGTGAAACACTCACTGGATAAACACCCACATGTTCAGGACATAAACAGAAAGCGGATGTGTGTGTGTGTGTGTGTGTGTGTGTGTGTGTGTGTGTGTGTGTGTGCACGTGTGCACAAAAAAAATGTGTGTGATTGCATGCATGCATATGTGTATGTTTTTGTAGATTTTGGGTTTAGGTTTTGTGGTGTGTGTGTGTGTGTGTTTTGTGGTGTGTGTGTGTGTCTGTCATCATGCCAGAATGGGATGACTTACCATCATTTTTACATTTGTCTCAATGCAGTGTTGACTTTTTCAAAACTCTTAACACTTTCACAGCAGCTATAAACTATGTGAGCCACACAAGGTTCTCTTTTGCATTGCTTCAGGAAAAATACATTTAATCACCACTTCATCCAAAAATTCATGGACATACTTCTCCTTACTTCACCTCCAACAAAATTATTTACAACTACGGCAGGTTTTGCAGACATTAAGATACTCTTATTTACTCTTGTTAACTGTGAAGCCAAAACCTTGCTCTATTATGTATTACTTTTTGTAGTGAGACATTATTTGAGAACTTCAAAGATGCCCATGTAATGACCACTGACCTTTTTGCAATACATGCAAGAACAGGAGACAATGTAACATGGTACACTAGTATACACATTGTGTGTCTGTAGCCTATATAAATGCACTACACTTATAAATGCACTACAATACTGTAAAGTACAAAATATATTGACGTACACCTAGACTACAGCATACAACTGGTAGAAAGCCTGGTGTGTTCCATTGCTAGATTTTATACCACGAACGCATGTGAACATTTTACTAAGCTACTGCATAAATACAAAGTAACAAAATACAGTTTAGCATCTAATCAGAAGTGCAAATAGCAGAAAGTGCAATATGTACAGTATGTGCAGTATGTACAGGTAAGAGCAGTTATATACAGATAAGGGCAGTGGGAATAGATATGTGCAGATTATGAACTAATAAATTATAGTGGGAATAGTTATGTGCAGATTATGTACAAATAAATTATGGGAGCAGTTATTTACAGATAGGGCAGTGTAAAAGATGGATATAAATTAGTATTGATTTACAAAAGAACAATGTGCAGATAAAGTATGTTGATATACAAATGTTCTATACTACTATGCATAGGCAAATCTACAGATGTACAGATATACAGAAGTAATATGAACAAAAATACAGGTGTGTAGATATATTAATATAATATATGTATATACAGATGTACACATGTGTAGTAGAAGATAGGCAAAGTGCTATGACTGTATATACAGTAGTGAAGAGAAGCGCTGTGAACAGATTATGTCATGGTGTAGCATGAATAGGAAGGTTCAGCAGGGGACAGAATTCAGTAGGGTGACGGTGTGGGGAAGAGGCTGTTCCTGAACCTGCTGGTTTTAGTCTGAAGACTCCTGAAGCGCCTTCTGGAGGGGAGGAACTGAAAGAGACTATTGGCTGGATGAGAGGAGTCCCTGAGAATGCTGTGCACCCGGCGTAGACATGTCTTCTTGTGGACGTCCTCAATAGCAGGAAGTGGAGGCCCACGTGATGCGGTTTTCACCACCTGCGGTCAGCGACAGAGCAATTCTCATACCAGACTGTGAGACAGTTGGTCAGGATGCTCTCTATCGCACAGGGGTAGAACTTACCCAGGATGTCAGCAGACAGGTGGTTCTTCTTCAGTGTTCTTAAGAAAAAGAGGCACTGGTGGGCATCTTGACCAGGCTGGATATATGACCAGGACAGGTTCTCTGAGATGTGGGTCCCCAGGAATTTGAAGCTGGAGACACATTCAACAGCCATGCCGTTGATATGAATGGGGTGAGTGTCTCCCTTCTCCCTCCTGAAGTCCACAATGAGCTCCTTGGAAAGCTGTATTGTGTGTCAGCACACCATGCAGCTAAGTGCTTTACCTCTGCCCTGTGGTCAGACTCATCATCGCCACTGATGAGTAGGATCCATACATTTGGATCCATAAATAGGCCTGCAGTCATGGGTGAAGAGGGAGTAGAGGACCAGGCTCGGCACACAGCCCTGGGGTGCACCAGTGTTGAGTGTGATGGAGGTGGAACTGTTGTGGCCTGACCTAACATGCTGGGGTCTGTTGGTCAGAAAGTCCATGATCCAGTTGCAGAGGGAGGTATGGATTCCAAGATCCTCAAGTTCCTCAACTGTGTCGAATGCTGAGCTGAAGTCAACATTTACATTTACGCATTTAGCAGACGCTTTTATCCAAAGCAACTTAAATTTTTTTGGTCAGCTATCAATTGTTCAGGGCCAGTCTCCCCTAGAGCAACTTAGGGTTAAGTGCCTTGCTCAAGGCACAATGGTGGCAGCTGGGATTTGAACCCACAACGTTTTTTCAGGCTACTAGCATTCTAGCCAGGTTCTTGTTGTGCAGGTGTGAGAGTATGCAGTAGTCAAGTAGTATAGCAGTATGCCATTTAGGAAACAGCCACTGTTCCATTGTGATTTGTATCTGCACATTCCTTCAGTTTACACAGATACAGAGAAATATTTATTAAGTCCCTGTATGTGCTATTTTCATCTATTACCAGAGGTACACAAACACATAAATAGATAGATAAATAGATAGATGTACTTTATTGATCCCAAGCTGAGAAACTCACTTGCAGTTGCAGCATAATATGTAGGACAAACACAATAACTGTAAACACAATAACAATACAAAGAGGAGAAAGAGCACAATAAGAAAATATATGATATGAAGTGTAATATAATATACAATCTGAAATGCAATGTGTAGTAAAGAAACTCTTAAAATAAAAATGTAAAATAAATCCAATGCAGTAAACCAGCTAATGTGCACAAGTGGAGAGGCATCAGTACAGAAACACACATGGGAACAGATGTGTCCGATGGGTTTCCCAGTCTGGGACTCTTCAGACACACACACACACACACATTTTTATATCATGCATTGTACTGTAGGCAGAGTAAAGTGCAATAATGGGTAAACATGTCACTTAGATAGTTTGGTATTACAATAGTCACTCAAAATATATATAACATATACTGTACATACAGTTTGCTAAGAAGCACTTCATCAAGATCTTCACCCTCACTTTCTTAGTACAGTGGAACTCCAATTGTGTTAACCATTGGTTTCACACATTTTTCAGTTTTTCAAAACATTTAACACAGCTTTCATAGAAAGTTTATAGCTTTAACTTCATAGCTTGAACTGGAAAGAATCTATTCAAAGGCAAAAAGAGATTGTCTGCAGACATATGAATTACTAATGTCACTGTGTAAATCTCCTCCATCATCCTTCAATCCACAGTCATTCTTCATGCATATAAGATACCACCTTTTCCATCTGCTGCTTTCAAGGGTGGGTCAAAGAGGCCAACAGCATATAGAGTACTTGGGAAAGTATCCATGTTTTGATGAAAAAGGAAGGTCAGTGAAAACTGGAAAGTTATTAAGAGCACTTAATTGTACAGTATATTTGCCCAGGTGCTTATGGGTCTTGCATGTCAATGACAGTTACCTTACTGTAAGTGTAGGAGGAGAGAATAAAAATGATGTTGTAACATTCTGGTTCTTTTTCACACATTCAATAACCAGGTATATGGCACAGACATGGCAAAACCTAAGGCAGAATCTGCATTTTTTGAAAGCAACGTTTTACATTTGTCCTCCTGCGTGTTATGATTGGCTGAGAGTACTCACTGATCTGACCAATGATTGTGTTGCTTTTGTTGCATGTTTCAAACGTGTCACCGTTAGAGCCTTTTGCAAACAAAATATGTGATTTGGGCTGAGTGCTCCTGTTTGCCCTTCACGTTAATGGATTTAAGAATGTGGATTCTGAGCTGATGGCTGCATGAAGCTATCAAGAAACACTGTGACATGTGACATGTGTAACAGAGTTGGTCTATGCCAAACTGCATGAGAGAAGCCCTATTTGATGTTTTTGTGTTCTCTGCACATTGACCACCATTGTTGTCATGCTAAGTGGCATGTGCTGTAGTTACGGCAGCATTAGTAATTTAGGGTGAAGTGTGAAGAGTTTGGTGGCTGTTAACTAGGACGCTCAGATGTGTGTTGGTAAAGCACACTGTATGAAGTAGAATGTAGTTTTGAAAAGGTGGACATTGTTTTGAGAGAAGTGTGAAAATGATTGACAGCAGAAACTGTAAAACGGCTTCATGTCCTTCAGAATGCATGCATGCTTGCACAAATTCTGTGACAGATTTGAGTGCACACTGTGTGAGTGTGTGTGTATGTGTTCTCCATGTGTGTAGCAGGTGCAGATGGATCAGCAGGATTTGTCAACAGAGTGGGGGGCGTTACTTGATGAGTGAGTTTGTGTGTGTGTGTGAGTGTGTGTGTGTGTAACTCTCCTTATTCGTCTGGTCCACGTCACTGTGTGGTCCATACCACAGCACTGTCCAGACTACCAGCCTGTGATTGAGAGGGTGGGTTGATTGATGAGTGTGAGTGTATGATCAAAATCTAAATCAGGACTGACAATGACAATGACAACTTGCTCTCCAACATGGTCTTTTTTAGAATGATATTTTCTAGAGGATAGTATGTTTATTGTCATCTTAACTGCAAGCTTCAGCTAGACAGTACGTTAGTATTTTTAATGTAGTTTGCACATCATGTCCTCATAGCCACTGGGAGGCAGCTGTAGGTTTCTTAGCAGTTCAACCTTTTTCCATTCATGTTTAGGCAATCCAACACAAAGTAGAAAGACCAAGCATTGTGACCAAGTGTGTCTTTAAGTGTAAGTGCCAAAGTTTTATGGACATGTGTTTTTCTTTGCATTAGTAACTGCAGTGTCAGAACAGCAACAGGTATCCTGCAAAGGGGCCTCCCAGAGCACCCCCTGGAGGCAGTCACAGACATGACATGCTGACGGGATGTGGAGGGAACTAACTGGAGGGGAATCTGATGAATTTATGAAATGGTGTTTGTTTAAAGAAAGATCTCAAGCCATCTCTCTGGATTGGTAGTTTGGCTTCTGACAACAAGGCTGTGCTGCACAAATGACTCCAAGATCAAACTATTGATTTGAAAATGGTTGTCATTTTTCATCTTTTTGTCATGTTTAAGATGCTTTTGCACTTGTGGGTATGTCTCTCTCTCTCACTCTGTGTGTGTGTGTCTGTGTGTGTGTGTAGGGGGGGGGGTGTTTGTGTTTGGAAATTCAGCTTTGACGCTGGATAAATTGCTGCCATTGATTGACATACGGTAAACACGTGTCAATCATGTGCAATTACCCCTGAGTCGTGCTGTGGCCGCTCTCTTACACACATCCCACTTTTCTTTGAGAAATTGGACTCTTTTTCCTCTGCTGTCCATCTTTTAACCCTTCCCTCTCTCTCTCCCCCTTTCTCTGTGTGTGTGTGTGTGTGTGTGTTGGGAAGCAGCTGACGCACAATGGAACTCTTTGTTTCTTTCACCCTCTCCCTTTCTGAAGAGTCTCCAATTAGGATGAGGCTTTTTAGTGTATGTGTGTTTGTGTGTGTGTGTTTGTGTGTGTGAGAGAGCGTGTGTATGGTGAAACACTTCATTTAGCCTATTTTGTTAGTCATTTTGTTTATTTTCCAAACAGACTGATTGCCTGGTGGGGATCCAAAGGCAGGGGGTTGGATTATGTGTGTGTGTGTGTATATGTGTGTGTGTGTGTGTGTATGTTTGTTTGTGTATGTATATGTGTGTGTGTGTGTGTAAGGCGGTAAATCTGCCCGTTTTCTATGCCTCATGTTTTCACTGATTGGGGCTTTTTCATCTGTCGATCTCTCTCTCTCTCTGTCTTTCTCTCTCTCTCTCTCTCCCTCTCTCTGTTTCTTTCTCCTCCTCTCCCAGGCTCATCTCTTTGTGTGTCTCACCTTTCTTTCTGTGTGTGTGTGTGTGTGTGTGTACATGTGAGTGCATATGTCTCCCTGTGTGTGAGCTTGTGTGCGTGTAAGTCTACGTGTGCATGTGTGTATGAGTGTGTGTCTGCATGTGTGTATGAGTGTGCATATGTGTGTCTGTGTGTGTTAGAGTCTCTCTCTCAATCTTTTTTCTCTCATCCATGTGTTTCTTTCTCTCTCTCTGTTTGTCTTACTCATCTCTTTTTCCAATACAGTTATGTGTGTGTGTGTGTGTTGTGGGGGTTCTCATCCGCTCAGACTGCTTTCTTTGTGTGTCTGTCTCTCGCCCCCACAGACTCCTTTGTGTGTGCATTTGTGTGTGTGTGTGCGTGATTCTTGTCGTCACAGACTGCTTTCTGTGTGTGTCCTCTGGCCGTTTACCTGACATCACCAGTCTTTTACTCAAACTGGTAGCAGGAGCAACTACTTGCAGCTCCTTTTGTAGCAGGTCCACAAAATACACACACAGCACACACACACACACACACACACATACAGCATATAAACACACACTGGATACACACACACACACACAGCACACACACACAAAATACACACACAGCACATACACACACATATAGCATATAAACACACACAGGATACACACACAGCACATACACACACATACAGCATATAAACACACACAGGATACACACACAGCACACGCACACACAGCACACGCACACACACACATACACACACACACAGAATACACACACATCACATACACACACACACATAGCACACAGGATAAACATACAGCACATACACACACAGGATACACACACACATGCACAGCATAGGATAAACATGCAAACAACCATGGCAGGGGATACACACATTTAAGTATAAACACATGCATATACACATACTCACACACACAGAGCACAGGATAAAAATACACACACGCACGGAACAAGATACACATACAGCACAGTATAAACACATGTACACACACACACACACAGCACAGGATAAACACATGCACACGCACACACACACACACACACACACACACAGTACAGTACAGTATAAACACATGCACACACACAGCACAGGATAAACACATGCACACACACACACACACACAGCACAGTATAAACACATGCACACACAGCACAGGATAAACACATGCACACACAGCACAGTATAAACACATGCACACACACACACACACACACAGCACAGGATAAACATGCACACACACACACAGCACAGTATAAACACATGCACACACAGCACAGGATAAACACATGCACACACACACACAGCACAGTATAAACACATGCACACACAGCACAGGATAAACACATGCACACACACACAAACACACACACAGCACAGTATAAACACATGCACACACAGCACAGTATAAACACATGCACACACAGCACAGGATAAACACATGCACACACAGCACAGGATAAACACATGCACACACACACACAGCACAGGATAAAAATGCACACACACACAGTATAAACACATGCACACACACACACAGCACAGGATAAACACATGCACAAAGACACAGCACAGTATACACACATGCACACACACACAGCACAGCACAGTATACACACATGCACACACACACACACAGCACAGGATAAACATGCACACACACACGGCAGGGGACACACACGTTTAAAGAGAGTAATTTGCACATGGGTTATCCCAAAATGTCTTGGATGTAAACTACAACGACCAACACTTATCAGCAGTGCTTCATTCATGCTTAGAGATTAGGTGGATATTTAATTACAAATCTGCAATGTTAACATTCACGTTTACATTTAACGTTAGTGTGCGTTTGTCTACTCAAACCTGTATGTAGAACCAAAGGCTACAAGGTGTTGCAGAGGACAGCATATGTATGCTCTTTCTCTCTCTCTCTCACACACACACACACACACGACTGCACAAGAACGCGCATGTGAATGCGCACACAGTTTAATACTTACTTTAATAGTATATTATTTGCATATTTGGATTTCAACGCAGGGGAGGAATTACAGATCCCAACAGTAGTGGAAATATGCTGCAGGTTTGGACAGATGTGATCAAACACAGAATGATTTTTACATTTTAAATTTTTCAGTCCAGCACTATTGACTGTGGCTAGATATGACATCTTCGTCTCCAGATGGATAAACTACCTATTCTAGCAGAGATTGAGTAGTACTTTTCAAGTCTCTTACACACACACACACACACACACACACACACACACACACACACACCCGTGTCGCCCACACAGAGTGGGTGCAGTGGCTTGTCCTGAGTGTCCATCTGCTCATCCGTCGCCACAGGATGAGACTTAGGATCACACAATGAGCTCGTCAGCCGAGCGAGCACACACACACACACACACACACACACACATACACACAGGTGTGCACGCACATTCACACACATGTGCACTCACACACACGCATGCATGCACTCAAGTACACATAAATGCACAATGAGTCTACAACAGACTCTTACACGCACGCACACACACACACGCGCATTAATCTGTATCCAAACATAGAAATATGCACCTCTATCTCTTTCTTTTGGCTCCAGCTTTGCATAGTCAGTTAAGATTTGTCTACTGTAAACTCTTTTTCAATTTCCCCTAAAAAATACAAGTTCTAGTGGTCTGTTTGTGCCGGTCTGTTTGTTGTCTGCTGCTGTAATTAACACACACACACACAAACAGAAAATGACTTATTGAAACAGGGAACAAAGTGACAAAAAAGACGCTGTGTGCGTGCGTGTGTGTGTGTGTGCGTGGTGTTTTTGGACTGACTGAGCAGCTCAACTTCATTGTGTGTCACCTGCTGCAGGAATGCACTGGGAAAGAAGAGAGTGGAAGAGAGAAGAAAAGGAGGAGCGAGCAATGGAGAGAAAAGAGAGGGATTGACCGCTGAGCCTTTTACACACACACACACACACACACACACATTGAATAAGAGAAAAGAGTAAGGCAGACACTCTTTCACCTAGCCCAGAGAAATGGAGGTGGGTCACACACACACAGGACGGAGATATAGCCAAAAGGAAACCAAGGTGGCTCAGACACACACACACACACACAGGACAAAGATATAGCCAAAGGAAACCAAGGTGGCTCAGACACACACACACACACACACACAGGAAGGAGATGTAGCTGAGAGCATCAGAGGTGGTCCACACACACACACACGTAGCAGAGAAATAGAGGCGGCTCACACACACACTCACACACCTAGCAGAGAAAAGTGGAGGTAGATCACACACTGGACACACGTGTAGCAGAGAAATGTAGGTGGCTCTCTCACACACACACATAGCAGAATAGCTGAAATAAATGGAGATGGCACACACACTGCATGTCACTGAAAATTTTAAATGATATTTTGTTCTGTTTTAAATATTTCATGTATTGTTTAATTATGGAAACACATTATGAATTTAAATAGAATTGTTGCACCTTTATTTTATTAAAAAACAGTATTTGTGGAAAAATGTAAATGCATAAAAGTTTACCAAATTATACAAATAAGCCTCCACTAATTGTTTCTTGCATCAGACTTCATATGTTCATGTATGTGTGTGTGTATGTGTGAGTGTGTGTGTGTTCATGTATGTGTGTGTGCGTGCATGTATGTGTGTGTGTATGTGTGTTCATGTATGTGTGTGTGCGTGCATGTATGTGTGTGTGTATGTGTGAGTGTGTGTGTGTTCATGTATGTGTGTGTGCGTACGTGTATGTGTGAGTGTGTGTGCGTGTGTGTGTGCGTGCATGTATGTGTGTGTGTTCATGTATGTGTGTGTGCGTGCATGTATGTGTGAGTGTGTGTGTTCATGTATGTGTGTGTGCGTGCATGTATGTGTGTGTGTATGTGTGAGTGTGTGTGTGTGCATGTATGTGTGTGTGAGTGTGTGTGTGTTCATGTATGTGTGTCTGCGTGCATGTATGTGTGTGTATGTGTGAGTGTGTGTGTGTTCATGTATGTGTGTGTGTATGTGTGAGTGTGTGTGTGTGCGTGCATGTATGTGTGTGTGCATGCATGTATGTGAGTGTGTGTGTGTGCGTGCATGTATGTGTGAGTGTGTGTGTGTGCGTGCATGTATGTGTGAGTGTGTGTGTGTGCATGCATGTATGTGTGAGTGTGTGTGTGTGCGTGCATGTATGTGTGTGTGTGTGCGTGCATGTATGTGTGAGTGTGTGTGTGTGTCCTCTTCACACCGTCTCTGGTGACTCTCTGGCAGGGCTCGACTGCAGGCTGGCTGCAAATAAAGGCAACTCCAGTTGTTTTGACCCTGTGACAGAATGATCATATTAAAACGTGGACACCAAACACACACACATTCCATCCTTGAAAGGGACATTAAAGTGTGTGTTTTCCCCTCTCATGGAACACTTTCAGTTTCTAGTCCACCTGAACGCAGGTTTGACATTCTCTGTATCAACTACAGTAGCCAGACAGACACGCCTGCTACAACAGGAACACCACAGGGAAGAGTGGGATAGTATAGGACAGCCGTCCCTCCTAGTTCATTAGCATGCTATATTGTAACATACTCCGATAGTTAAGTAGCATGCTATATTGTAACATACTCCGATAGTTAAGTAGCATGCTATATTGTAACATACTCCGATAGTTAAGTAGCATGCTATATTGTAACATACTCCGATAGTTAAGTAGCATGCTATATTGTAACATACTCCGATAGTTAAGTAGCATGCTATATTGTAACATACTTGCTTTAATAAAAACACACACACACTACACAGGAAACCCATTACACTCAGAATCTGGGGGCCCAACTCCGTAATCTCAGGAGAGGTGAGACGAAGGCACTGCCTTACCCAGAATCCCCTGCCTGGCCAGCTCCTGCTCCAGCTCCATCAGACGGTTGTATCGCGCCAAACGAACTCCGCCTCTTAGACCTCCCAGCTTCACCAACTTAACACCCAGACCCACAGCCTGTGGAATGGGTGCATACACACACACACACACACACATTTGTACCACACAGAATTAAATTAAATAAAACACACGCAAATAAATAAATACACACAAAAGGTCTGGATTTTCATGAGAGTGTAGACATATAAAAGCCCCCAGCCTGGTTGTCACAACGGCCTCAATCAGAGTTAGGTCTAGTTAACATGTGTACCCTCTATATGTTTCAAACAGGTCCGAGCTCCAAGAGTTTGGTCTGAATACTTTGCCATTTCCTGAGGCGGAGCCAACAAAAGTTGATCAAAATGCCTCTGTGCTATTGGACAGACCTCCACCCAATCAGACAAATGATTCCCTTGATGCTTGCAGAGCTGAGAGAGTGAGGCCGTCAATCACTAGCTGTAATGGCCCTCTGACACAGAGAGACAGACAGACAACGAACGGCAGTTTGACAGGGAAAGAGAGACACTAGAAGTGATGCTGGTCTCACCAGATCTGCGATGTAATCATCACATGATTCAGATCCACACTGCTCCAGAATGGTAGAGGAATCTACAACACACACACAAACACACACTTAGATAATGAATATTCAACTTATGCTACACATTGTGTTGGTGTGATGGAACAGCGGATACGTCGTTTGACGTTGGGCAAACCACGCTGCCAGTCCGTGTTGTTTTAAGTGTCTGCTAGGCACCAGTCAACCACATCTTACACACTGGGCTTTATGTTACATGCATTGTGCTTTATCTTGTGTTACACACTGGGCTTTATGTTACATGCATTGTGCTTTATCTTGTGTTACACACTGGGCTTTATGTTACATGCATTGTGCTTTATCTTGTGTTACACACGTGCTTTTTTTATTTTGCATGTTTCATGTTATTGTATGCCTTGTGAGCTGCTTTAGGTTGACTGGCTTGTTTCACCTCTCTACCTGGTTCCCTCAGCTGTTACAAATGTCCCTTGAGCCCTTGAGCAAGACACCTAACCCCTCAGTGCCCTCTGGCTCGGGTTAGTTTGTGCTTCACCTCACTGGGTCTTCACTGTGTGCTGTGTGTGTCCTATAAGTATTTATACTATACATACACAGTATATACTATGTACTGTATATAAGTATTTATACTACACATACATAGTATATACTATGTACTGTATATAAGTATTTATACTACACATACATAGTATATACTATGTACTGTATATAAGTATTTACACTGTACATACACAGTATATGCAATGTACTGTATGTAAGTATTTAAACTACACATACACAGTATATACTATGCAGTGTATATAAAAGGCCAGGGTTCTAAAAGTGGAACGATGGGATATTTGTGTTTAAAGAGGGTGGGAGGTTCTGTTGATGAGGTGTGTGAGGTTTGTTTTCCATGCAGTGAGGAAACACCGAGGTGTGTTTTCCGTTGCGTGACATGATGTCATTAAGGGCTAATCCAATCAATGAGCGGCTGACTGCGGCGGCATCGAGTGCCTTCCCTACTGATCTAATGTTCAATAGACAAACAGGCCGCTCTGCATCCCAGTGCCACTTTTGGAGCCCAGCCCAACTAATCCATTGAGCATTAAACGCTCTCACTCACTTAGTGACTCCCTGACACACACACACACACACACAAGCTAAACACTTACATACAGACCCAAATACATACAAACACACACAGACACACAAATTCATACACACTCCTCTCTCTTTCTCTCTCACACACATAGTCTTTCATATACAGTGTTCATATCTGTATGTATTTCAGCACATGGTAGTTTTCAAGGCTTCTTTTACTGTAAGTATCTGACTACCCAGTGGTGTGGAACCTCTAGGAATGGCACTGGTGCTGCGTATATGTGAGGATAATATGTGGCATAAAGTGATTGCTGTTCAAACCCAATATACCAAAACCCACAGTTATAGTCTGCTGATAGTCCTCAACCAAGCACTTTCTGAATAGATGACTATAGACAAACACACACACACCGTTACACTTGCAAGCTCAAAGCCTATGATTGTGTGCAATATTCCTGCTATTTCCTTGACCAATGCTGAGCAATTTGCTCTCAGATTTGATGGAGTGTGTCTGTTAAACGCTTTTCTTGATGGAGCTAAGGCCACGGCCATTTCACGTGTGGCAACTCTGACCTGTGTTTGTGTGTGTGTGTTTGTGTGTGTGTGTGTGTGTGTGTGTGTGTGTGTGTGCTGTGAAACCCGTCTGGAGAGCAACAGTAGGTTTTTAGCTCTAATTCTTTTCTCTATGGCATGAAGATCATCATGAAATATCAACTTTTCAGCTTCTGACTTGAGCTCTATTTTGCTCTTTCTCTCTGTCTCTGAGTGTGTTTGTGTGTGTGTGTGTGTGTGTGTGTGCTGTATATGTGTATGTGCATGTGTGTGTGTGTGTGTGTGTGTGTGTGTGTGGATGTTGGTACTGTATGTGTGTGTGGGAGGGGTGTATTGTATGTATGTGTGTGTATGTCTATCAGTCTTTGAGTGCTAACTGAAAGTCCATATACTATAAAAAGTCAATATACTAGAGAAGGCCCATACACTATAGAGAGACCACACACACACACACACACACACTACTCCCACTGAGCTTTTACCCTCACGCTTCTCTGAATTTCAAGAGGCTCCAGAATCCTATAGATGGTCAAAGGGAACAATGTCCTCTCTTGGTAATGCTATGGGCCCATAGGAGTCACAGATGCCACAGACTTACTTCAGAACAGCTGGTCCTTTGCATGTGTGTTTTAAAATGTTTTATGACATGGGGACTTCAAATACTGTTCTTATTCCTTCATGTTCCTTCATGCTCAGGCACAGTTCTCATTCCTTCAGGTACTACAAGCACAGTTCTCATTCCTTCAGGGTCTACAAGCATTGTTCTCATTCCTTCAGGGTCTACAAGCATTGTTCTCATTCCTTCAGGTTCTACAAGCACAGTTCTCATTCCTTCAGGGTCTACAAGCATTGTTCTCATTCCTTCAGGTACTACAAGCACAGTTCTCATTCCTTCAGGGTCTACAAGCATTGTTCTCATTCCTTCAGGTTCTACAAGCACAGTTCTCATTCCTTCAGGTTCTACAAGCATTGTTCTCATTCCTTCAGGTTCTACAGGCACTGTTCTCATTCCTTCAGGTTCTACAAGCATTGTTCTCATTCCTTCAGGTTCTACAGGCACTGCTCTCCATCCTTAAAGTTCCACAGGCGCTGTTTTCATCTCTTCTGGTTCCATCATTCTGGTTATGCTTCCAGCCTTCATGTCTAGCCCTGTTCTACATCTCAAAATTGGGACCCTGACCTTGAGGAAGGGGGTGTAAAAGGTCAAAGCAGGGCTAGGCTATAGAGATTGGTCCAAAGGTCATTTATGATCTAGAGGAAATACATGACCCTAAATTCTCATAGTACACTATAGACAGACAGCTACAGAACGACCTCTCACCTCTGCCCTCTGAGGTTGCACGGAGGAGGTCACTGATGGTTGTCTCATTCACATGTTTCAGGATGACCCCTGTGACCCCGGGTGGGAGGAGCCTATTTTTACCATAGAGACGAGGGACAGAGCTGAAGGCAGCATCAGCAATCAGACAGCAGGTCTGACCAATCAGAGCACAGCTCAGCTTGTCCCACTGTTCCAGGTCCTACAAACACACACACACAGACACACACACACACACATCTGTTCAACAAGCTCCTACACCAAAAGACACACAGTAACACACACATCCTATTCCAAGAGATGCAGAGGATGTGTGTGTCTCACCTCCTTCCTGAAGGGGTCGATGAGGGCACAGACTGCTGGGTATCTGCTAATCACAGACTCATACACCTCAACCAGCTCATCCGGGGACTTCAGGGTGCCAACCATGATCTCATACTTCCCTTTAGACTGACAGTATGCACACACACACACACACACTCAGTTTATTCTCCCTGTTTAATGGCTATTAATATTTGAAGTTTAGTGCAGATATGGTCTAGGTGTGGAGCAGATTACATCTATTTCATCATTGCCACCTTTATGGCCTTTCAGTATGCATGAACATATGGTTACAGAGGGATTAATGTACCAGTTTAACTTGAGTTTTCATGCTAGTTACGGCACTGGAAATGGGAGGTCATTGTTTGTGGCCACTGAAAGCTGTTAGCAGGACAAAGAGAATGAGAAAAAATTGGTTGAACATTGACCAGAGCAGCTAGCGGGCAGCTAAAGCTAACCAAATAGCTGGCAGGCAGCTAAAGCTAACCAATGAGGGCAGGCAGCTAAAGCTAACCAAATAGCTGGCAGGCAGATAACGCTAACCAATTCGGGCAGGCAGCTAAAGCTAACCAAATAGCTGGCAGGCAGCTAAAGCTAACCAATGCGGGCAGGCAGCTAAAGCTAACCAAATAGCTGGCAGGCAGCTAGGGCTAATCAATGACCTCAGTTTCAGTTTAGAGTAGAGTAGATCTAATGTCCTGCCCTGTCCTGTTTCCTGTGTGCTCTTGTTGTATCCTTCTGTCTACTCCTGTCTATGCCTTCTCTTACTTCCTGTCTGTGCTATGTCACTTCCAGTCTGCCCGTTGTTTACTTCCTGGTCCTGTGCTCCATGTGCTCCTGTTTATTCTCGCTGTCCCTGTTCCTTGTTCCTCCCCTCACCTGTACCTAGTCCTGTTCATTATTAGTCTCGTCAGTCCCTGCCTTGTTCCACCTGTTCCCTGTTCCCTTGTTGAACCGGGTGTATTTAAATCCTCATGTTTCCTCAGTTCTTTGTTGGTCGTTGTTCATGCTGTAGTTTTTGTGGTCTTGTTCGTAAAAGCCTTTGTTCTCATAATTCTGTTGTGCATTTGCATCCTCACTTTGAAGAACGTTGACAGTAAAGAGTATCTTTACTGGCACTGTAACCAGCATAATGAAATTTGAACATGCCCCACCCTTCCAAAGCAACAATCAATGTTAGCTACAGCTGCTGGTTCCCTATTTGGTCTGTCTTACCAAATTCATGGTTCACTGTCTGCACAGTCTGCACTCGGTGACCTCAGACAACAGGGCTAGAGGTTGAAAATGGCCTTAGTTTTCCTTCTCCACTTCCTCAGGGTGACGTAGAGCACCAAGAGGGGCTTACATGTAACACTCACATAGTCCATGAGGTGGTGGGCAGCACAGCTGAGCGCGATGTGGAGGTCCGTCCCCGGGGTGAGCTGCAGGTTGGCGCACGCCTCCATCAGGAGATCCAACGGCTGCTCCACACGGTCAAAACCCACCAGCCATGCCCCGCCATCAGTCACAGGAAACAGCCCAGACTGGGGATGGAGTGAGAGGAGCGAACGCAGGAACAAGAGAAAAAGACATGATGATAATGACAGTGATAGTCAAATCAATCTAACTGAATGGAAGAAGAAAAAATATGGGAAATAATTGCCTTAACTTCCTGACAATTGAAACAAGTTGGGTTGTGTTGAGCTGGGCTGGGCTAATCTGAGTTGGACTGGGTTGTGCTGTGCTGTGTTGGGTTGGGCTTGGTTGAGCGGGTTGGGCTGGACTGGGCTGGGTTGGAGTAGGCTGTGCTGGGTTGGATTGCACTGGGCTGGGCGGTGCTGGATTGGACTGGACTGGACTGGACTGGACTGTGCTGTGTTGGGTTGAGCTGGACTCGAGTGGGTTGAGCTAGGCGGTGCTGGGTTGGATTGGTTTGTGCTGGGCTAGGTTGAGCTGGGCTGTCCTGGGCTGTGTTGGGTTGGGCTGGGCTGGGTTGAGCTGGACTTGGGTGGGTTGAGCTGTCCTGGGCTGTGTTGGGTTGGGCTGGACTGAGCTGTTTTGGCTTGGGTTGGGTTGGGCTGGGCTGGGCTGTGTTGGGTTTGGTTGGACTGGGTTGAGCTGGGATATGTTGGGCTGGGCTGTGTTGGGTTGGGTTGTGTTGGGTTGGGCTGGGCTGGGCTGTGTTGGGCTATGTTGGGTTGGGCTGGGCTGGGCTGGGTTGAGCTGGGGTATGTTGGGCTGTCCTGGGCTGTGTTGGGTTGGGCTGGACTAGGCTGTGTTGGGTTAGGCTGGACTGAGCTGTTTTGGGTTGGGTTGGGTTGGGCTGGGCAGTGCTGTGCATGGTTTAAGCTATGCTGAGGGGGTTGGGCTGTCCTGTGCTAGGTTGGGTTGGATGCACACCACTCATGTGCTACTAGTGTTCCTGAGAGGTGCATCATCTCCCCTCATCTGCTCCTCCTCAAATGCACTCTTGGCCACTTGCTGCTGTTAGATGGAGCCACTCAGCATAGGCAGAAAAGGTGAACACTGGCATGAAGCCCTCAGTCCTGCTCCTGTGGCCCATGTGTGGCTCACATCTGGCTAATGTGTGGCTAGCGTAAGCTATGCTGAGGCCGCTAGCATTGCTGAGACCGCACTATGAAACTAGGCCACACAGGCCCTGGACTCTCCAAGTCAGCATGTTGCATGACCACTTTAATCATCACCCCCTTCTTTCCCTCCAGCTCCACTCCCTCCCTCCCCCCTCCTTTTCTCTCTCTGTCAGTAAGAATATGGCTAGGTTAGTGGCTGCCCTCCCTGCAGTGTTCAAGCTGAAACACACACAGCACTGGTGTCACAACATGTCTGCTTGAGGCCTGGCCCAGCTGTCACAGCACACCTCTCAAGGTGCCGAGGTGGTGTGTGGGGAGGCTCAAAGCCTCTGGAGGAGGTGGTGTGTGGGGAGGTTCAAAGCCTCTGGAGGAGGTGGTGTGTGGGGGGTAGTGGTGTGTGTGTGTGTGGGGGGGGCTTGGCGTCTGGGCTGGAGTTAGTGAGGATTATCTGTCCTAGGTCTACCCCATGCCCCTTATACGCTGGACAGCATTAGTTGCTAACTGCTAACGGATTGACTGGAGTGATTGGTGATCTACACACACCCATCAAAGGTAGGTCTGGGGGTGGGGGGGTCCCATGATGCTTTGCACTGTATTCCTAGCTCCCATGATGCCTTGCATGATGGCTGTATCACTAAAAGTTCCTCCACTCCTAAGCGGCCAGCCCCTACCCTTCAGGGACAGTCAAATACACGGCTTTAGGTTAGATTGGATTAGATTCAACTGTGTCACTGCACAATACGATCCATTCATCCATTCAGTGGATGAAGGTCTATGTCCCATGTGTGACTAGCACAGTATCCAAGCTCAAATGTGTGAAGAGATGAATGGAATGGATGGACTGATAGATGACTTTTCTTACCATAGTTTTTGAAGTAGTGTTCAAGATTCTCTTCATTTCTTTCTGCACATCAAGGACCATGGAGATTTTCTGTAGTGAATGAGCAGAAAGAGAGAGTGTGTGTGTGTTGGTGTTTAGACAAATGGCAGAGAGAACAGTAAAATGTGTGTGTATGTGTTTTTACATATTTCTCTCACTCTCTGACCCACTACAGGGAGAGCAGCAGTGTGTGTGTGTGTGTGTGAATTGCATACTTCTCGCACTCTCTGACCAGCAGCAGGGAGAACAATGACTTCCTCCAGGAGGTTTAATTTGCCTGGAGAAGCCTTGCCACAGCTCAACACCGTCACCATAGGAAATGGGATGTGTACATCACCGGCCGTCTACAACACACAGTACACAAACACATACACACATACACACACATATATACACACACCAACACAAAGAAGGAGTCAAGCATTAACACTATACCCACAATGTGTCTAGACAACATCAATGTGTGTGTGTGTGTGTGCGCTGTATTTGTTTGTGAGTATGAATGTATGTGTGTGTGTACTGTGTGTTTATGTGTGTGTGTGTGCACTGTATCTGTTTGCGTGTGTGAGTGTATGTGTGTGTGTACTGTCTGTTTGTGTGTGTGTGTGCAGTGTATTTGTTTGCGTGTGTGAGTGTATGTGTGTGTGTGTGTGTGTGTGTACTGTCTGTTTGTGTGTGTGTGTGTGTGTGTGTGTGTGTACTGTGTGTACTGTATGTGTTTCGTGAGTGTGTTACCTGGTCTGTCCTCATTGTCCGTATGTGCTGATAGAGTGGGGTCCCATGAAGGCTGGCAGCTGCCTTGGCGATGGCCAGAGACACAGCACCGACAGCAGTAGAGCCTGGCACCACTGGCACGGGGAGCTCAGAGCGGGGCAGAGGCTTCTCCATACACACGGTCTTCTTACCTGGTGGGGGAGAGGGGGTGAGGGAGGAAGGGAGAAGAGGGGGAAGAGTGAGAGAGAGTAGAAAGAGGGAGGAAAGGAACAGGAGAGAGAAGAAGAAGAAGGGAGGAGGAGAAAAAAGAGAAAGAGAGAGTAGAAAGAGGAATCATCTTCCACCTATACAGCACACCCACCCATAGGGACCACCCACCAATAGGGACCCACTCATAGGGATCACCAACCCCACCAACCTATCCATCTATAGAGACCCACCAATCCATCTATAGAAGCCCACCCATAGCGACCACCTACCCATAAGGACCCACCCACCTTTGTCTCCCCCCTTCTTGTCTTTGGTGGGGGGTTGTGGTGGTGGAGGGGGGTCAGGCTCTGGGGTGCTCTCAGATGATCTCTGCTCCTCCCCCTCCTTCTCCGTCCTCCTCTCATCCTCGTTCTCCAGAAAACGAGCCAGGAAGAAATCACTGACAAACAAACCACCACACACACATGCACAAACAAACCAGTTAACACGTAAACAAACCACCACAAACACAAACAAACCAGTTAACACTAAAGTGAAGCAGTGAGGAACGTTTGTCTGGATCAGTAAAAGAGGAAGAGAGTAACGTTTGTCTGGATCAGTTAAAAAGGAGGAGTATGGAACGCTTGTCTGGTCCTAGTTTCTGTAAAACATTACATCACTGTCAGCTTTGGCAAGGACAAGACAGCCTGTCTGCCTGCAGAGGTGTACTGAGCAACATCTCATCAGTGTAAGTTTGGGCTAGGACAAGACGGCCTGTCTGCTCCTTGAAAAAAGTGACATCTTCAGGGGAAAATTCCCTTTTTATGTGGTTCTATGTAAGTGTCCAAATCAGATACGCACAAATTTCAAAAGTGTAAACACTGATGTCTGTGGTAAGCTAAAAACCACTGGGCACTGGTTATAGTAGTCAGGACCAGCGCTGGCATTTCATGAAGGTCATGAGGACCATGGGTGTCGATGCCCCTCACCTTGGCTGTGATGCCCTTTAAAATGGCACGTTCTAAGGTAGTGTAGCATTGGTGCCCTATGTGAGGTCTTCTCCTGTCCTAGTTATTGGTACAGATTAATGCAGCATGTACAAATTAAACTGCAGTCTATGTAAGTTCTCCTCCTGTCCTACTTGTTGGTACAGATTGATGCAGCATACTTTGGACTGCTATTTCACACCCAACCAAAGTGCAGTCACCACATTATGCTCTAGTATTTTGGGCTAAAACGTCTATTCAATTGAATAATCTTCATTTCATGTAGTTGATGGCCTTGATGGTCAAATGGCCTTGGGCCTAAAGCGATGAAATCTCAGGTCTGGTCAGGACTGCTACTGATGAATGGCCAGCCCGGACAGAGTAGGTCTGGTGAAGAATACTTTAGTTCTGTTTACTATAACACCTGTTTTACCTGCGTAGCCTCAGACTAGGCTTGATGTTTTCTTGTAAAAACTTCCCTCCTGGGCTAATACAATCGCATGACACCTTCCATGGAAACTCTGTTTGCGTCACACTCAACTCTTACTCAATGAACTCTCATAATGATTAAGATGAAGAGTTAGCCTATTCCTTGAATAAAAACATAGCGCACTAAAGTGTTTTGTATAACAAAAACACACTTCCACGCAAACATTCACACTCTGTCACCCAAATACTCTCCCTCTCTCTCTCTCTCACACACACATACATGGACACCCTGTCACACACATACTGTGCACAGACACTCACAAACACACACACTCAGTGATGACATGATTTGCTGTGGCAGGCTGCGGTTAGTTCTAAAACATCCCCACCCAGTGCTGCAATGTGATCAAACATTGATCTGAGTCTGAACTCTATCTGAACCACACACACACAGAGAGAGAGAGAGACATACATACAAAATATTCATAATTCCAAAGCAAAGAAGAAGAATATCTGATATTACAAGAATCTTTCAAGGTAATTTGACATCATTTTTGATTTTAGAATCCAGCTTGGTTCAGTCAGCATTCAGCTAAGTATTACAGTGAGACCATAGATATATCTACGGGCAATGACTAAGACCATAGATGTATCTATGGTTAAAACCACTGCTTCTGCGCAAACATTTGCCACATGACTGTGATGGATAGTAAAAGGCTATCTGTCAATTATGCCACTTCGAACAACACGATTTGCTACTTTCACTGCGGGGCAGGACTTCCAGGTTCTCAATACTGCCATCTTTGCGTTAAGAACTGCCATAATACATTTCTATGGAGGGTTTTCAAAGGGATCTGTCTTGACCTGTTCCTGTTCCTGGTTCTAAGGGCTGCTTTTGTGATGTAACTAGCCCCTCCCACTGCAGGGTGTGCCATTTGATTACTCTAAGCCATTCTTGGACAGGGAGATTCAATTCTGTTAGGACTTGGGGAAACACTGTCCCAAAATACCAGCCTGTGTGGACACACACACACACTGCAGGAGATGACGCTGGTGGGTGTCATCGCACACAACGGCACTCAGATCCCAAGGAGTCGGTGGTGGTGTAATGCCAGGGCTTAGACAGGGGCCTGTGTGTAGAGGACATTTGCCATAGAGAGCATCCTGATGTGTGACAGCAGCCGCACAACTGCAAGGCATCAGGGCCTTCCTTAGAGTCCCTGTAAGAACCCCTGCACCAGGGCTCTCCAACCTTAGAATCCCTGTAAGAACCCCTACACCAGGGGTCTCCAACCTTAGAATCCCTGTATGAACCCCTACACCAGGGGTCTCCATCCTTAGAATCCCTGTAAAAACCCCTACACCAGGGGTCTCCATCCTTAGAATCCCTGTAAGAACCCCTACACCAGGGGTCTCCAACCTTAGAATCCCTGTATGAACCCCTACACCAGGGGTCTCCATCCTTAGAATCCCTGTAAGAACCCCTACACCAGGGGTCTCCATCCTTAGAATCCCTGTAAGAACCCCTACACCAGGGGTCTCCATCCTTAGAATCCCTGTAAGAACCCCTACACCAGTTGTCTACAAGCTTTGAGTCCCAGTAAGAACCCCTACACCAGGGGTCTCTAACCTTAGAACCCCTACACCAGAGGTCTCCAACCTTAGAGTCCTTGTAAGACCCCTTACTACACACACAGAAGCTCATGGGGTGGGGGAGCAGACACACTGTAGTGACACACAGAGTGAGTGTGTTTGTGTTTGTGTGTGTGTACCTCAGTATCTTGTCAATGGTGGCCTGGTCGCTGGGGTCCAGTCCCCGGAGCATGGTGTTGATTGGCTGGTTGATCCAGTTCAGAGCCATCTCCAGCGCGTGTGTCTGGCAGGAACCTTCTGCAGTGGCCCCTGCCGGGTCGCTCCTCCCTTGCTCCATCTCCCCTAGGCTGGGCATCATGGCCCTGGACACCCACTGCCCTCAAATCACCCCCACAGGCAGGAAGGACAGAGGAGAGGACATCAGTGTATTTATATCTGAAGGCTAGTAACAGGCTGTTACACACAAACACACACACAGGCTCATTACATGAGTCACACAACAACAAAGAGAGTTTGGTAAAAGGAACAGCTCTGGTTTTTGTTGTTCAAAAGGAAATAGCATGAAATGGATGTAATTCTGAAGAAGCAGTGTGGAGAGCCATTTTGCAACATTCCTCTGGTTCAGATCAAAAATAACAGCAAACTACCACGGCGGTTGATGACTGTTATTCTAAACAAGTATGGAAAAGGTTGGTAGGCATCCAGTGGGAGGAATATATATTTGTATCAGGGGACAGGCTCAGCACAAGGGAATATCAGGATCTCTTCCTCCTTATCACACACATTCCCAGCTGTCTGTCCATATGAGAAACACTCACCACACACACTTCCAGCTGTCCGTCTGCAGGAGAAACACTCATCACACACACTCCCAGCTGTCTGTCCTCAGGAGAAACACTCATCACACACACTCTCAGCTGTCTGTCCTCAGGAGAAACACTCACCACACACACTCCCAGCTGTCTGTCCACATAAGAATCACTTATCACACACACTCCCAGATGTCTGTCCACATAAGAATCACTCATCACACACACTCCCAGATGTCTGTCCACATGAGAAACACTCATCACTCCATACAACTGGCTATCTCATATTACAGTAGTAGAGTAGTATATTACAGTAGTATTACAGTAGTCTGGGGATTGAAATGGTACGTTTTGGTTAAATGGCAAGCTTTGGCCACCACGCTTGAACCACAGTTGATTTCTCGAATATGACATCAAAGACAGAGTCAGTGGTGATTTCTAAGTGTATATATTACATTATGAGTGAGGGTACAACCATGTTTCAGCTCTGTGGCCATGCACAACCTCTCCAAATTCAGCAAAGCTCTAGTAAAAATTGCCTTTCATTCTGTGACCCCTTTAAGGCAAAGCTATAGTTAATTCACAGGTGCAGCCCACTGTTCGATTGTGGCTTTTAGAAATGAAAGTGTCACTTCTGATTAGTGAACTGTTGTAACATGATGTCAGCTGGCTGTGTGAGACTCATCTACCACTCAGCGGTCTGTAGTGCTTCAGAGAGAGAGACCCAGGAGGCATCAACAAATGGTTACAATTTTTTCCTTTAAAGCTTTTGGCTGTTTTTGCAAAACTCTGCACACAAATCACATAACCTTCCACCCAACTAGCAAAACATCATAAATTACTTGGAAAAGCGCTTTTTGTACTCTTTGCAAAAACACTTTTTGCTAAACTGTTCACACTCTTTTCAAAATTGTATTTTTGTACACAACAGTACACACAGCCCAGAAAATTGCATTTTTTTTCTGAATGCTTCTAAGTGTATATATTACATTATGAGTGAGGGTACAACCATGTTTCAGCTCTGTGGCCATGCACAACCTCTCCAAATTCAGCAAAGCTCTAGTAAAAATTGCCTTTCATTCTGTGACCCCTTTAAGGCAAAGCTATAGTTAATTCACAGGTGCAGCCCACTGTTCGATTGTGGCTTTTAGAAATGAAAGTGTCACTTCTGATTAGTGAACTGTTGTAACATGATGTCAGCTGGCTGTGTGAGACTCATCTACCACTCAGCGGTCTGTAGTGCTTCAGAGAGAGAGACCCAGGAGGCATCAACAAATGGTTACAATTTTTTCCTTTAAAGCTTTTGGCTGTTTTTGCAAAACTCTGCACACAAATCACATAACCTTCCACCCAACTAGCAAAACATCATAAATTACTTGGAAAAGCGCTTTTTGTACTCTTTGCAAAAACACTTTTTGCTAAACTGTTCACACTCTTTTCAAAATTGTATTTTTGTACACAACAGTACACACAGCCCAGAAAATTGCATTTTTTTTCTGAATGCTTAAACACCAACAGTGATTCTTTTGGCACAATTTCTGAAACTATTAAGACTTGCAGCCAATCTATTCACAAAGTCTGCCAAACCAAAAGCCCAATCAGCGCTTTACACTCAGTTTGACATTTTGTTACAGTTTTGTAGAGATTTTGATATTTGATCTCAACCTTTTCAATGTCAACGCAGAAAGACAATTCTCAGAACAGTGTGAAGAAGAAGACACTGTGTAGAAGACACTGAAGTGTATGGTTTTTCTGCAAGTGTGCTTTAAAATAGTAAACAGAGTCTTGTCAGTGAGTTGTGTTTACAGTTTCGCAAAAAATGTGTTACAAAATGTCAAACTGAGTGTAAAGCACTGATTGGGCTTTTAGTTTGGCAGACTTAGACTGGCCACAAGAGCTAATAGTTTCAAAAATCACTGCTAGTGTTTAAGCTTTCAGAAGAAACTGTAAGAGACCTGGGAGGCGTCAAAGATTGGTTAAGAGACTCGGAAGACATCAACGATTGTTACCCAGGGGATATCCATGATTGGCTAAAGGGCATTTCCACGGAGAGTGAATTATTTTGTCACATCCTTAACAACAATGAGCAGTAAACATTAAGGACTCCTCCCACTCTGCCAACCACCTGTTTCAACTCCTAGACTCAGGAGCATAATGGCCACGACTGAGAGACTGAGGAGCTTTTATCCTTCAGCTGTGAGACTCCTAAATAAGGACATGCCACTACTCACCCCCCTACACAGCTACAGCAGTCTTGTAATATACTCAAACTAAACACTCTGGAACTATCATATATATAATATAATTAACTTTTAATTTGACTTATTTTGGAGTACTTGAACAACTGTAGTCATGCAGTCATGTGGGTACATTTCACTGTGTGTTGTACTTGTATAACTATCCATGTAACAAATAAAAGTACCCTGACCTTGAATAAAATGTGCATGTTGTGAATGATGAAATAAAAGTTGAGTGTAAAACATGAAAAAAAAAAACTTTACTAAATATTTCAATAATACTATGCTTGCTCATATTTTGTCACAATCATAATGTGGTATTGCCCTAAACATGGTGAGACCTGGGCATTTTTTTTTTTGTAATGGACTTTCAGCAGCAGTTCTAATGTGTAGTTTCTGATTTCTCTCTCCAGTGTCTCTCATTCCCCAGGTCGTTGCTGCCGCTGCCACTACGCTACTGATTCAAGAAGAACACAAATGCTGGAATGAAATGGATTCAATAAGATCTCAGGCGCATGAATCCAGCCCATTACAATAAAGAGTTTGACAAGAACTAAACCCTGGCTGGGCTGCAGCCAATCTGTTGGCGGCCATTGTGTATATCTGAGTGGGTGGAGCAAATCAAGCGGTGCTGGTGGCCATTGTGTGCGTCTGAGTGGGCGGTGCGATGGCGTGCAGTCAGCTGAGAGAGTCGTCGCGGCCCTGACACACTCACCTCTCTCTGACCCGCATGGCAGACAGCATCCAATTTATACACACACAGAAGCAGAGGTCCAGTTCACACACACACACACACACACACACTCCCTCCATCTCCCTATAGTTTCTCTCTCTCCCTCATTCTCTCCATCTCTTGTTCTCTTCCTCATTCTTGTTTTATTTCCCTCCCTCTCTCAAACCATTTCTCTAGTATATGCGCCTCTGTGTGTGTGTATGTGTGTATGCATGTGCATGTGTTTCCTGTGGGTCTTACTGCTTGCCCTGGGGTTGGCTATCAGTCTGGATTAGTATCATCCTATCTGGCTGGTATGGGCCAAATGAAAGCAGCTATAATCCAACAGTGCCAGTCTAAATAGCGCTAAACCTGCCTGCCTCTCTCCTGTGCTGGCCTGCCCCGCGCACAGGGAGGATGGAAGTGAGGCCGCATTCAAACTCTTTCACAGGAAGGGCACCTATCCATGCCAACGACAACTCCTGATTTCACCACCCAAAGCATAGGGCACTTCCTGTTTGCATGCCTATCCACGACCTGGCCTGGATTTGTCACATCACATCACATGGGATCAGTCAAGCTGCTCTACAGTACAGTCCAAAAGGGAGGAAGGTCAAAGGTTGCAGGTTTCCCCATTTCTGACCCCACCCTGCCCCACCCACCTCCCCTCCTGTTGCCTCAGTTTCATGTGTCTCCTCTCATTAGGCCTGGCGGCAGACCCCAACTCAGCCTGTAATGTTTATCTCATAACATCATAACATCACTCCCATTAGCTGCCTCATGCTCATACCAAGCTGCAGAGCTGACAGCACTGAAAAATGGATTGTGACTTGGACATGAAACATTACTGACAGGGAAGCAACCATTGCTGCTAATTAAAGGAGTGATTTATGCCTGTCAGATGGAATGGATTTCAGTATTTGTGTTGTAGTGTTGTCCCTGCATAATTAACATTATTTACATTAATGACATCTATTAAAGCAACCTCAACAACAGGCCACATACAGTATTCTAGGATATATTGTCATCAATAATAAAACTCTTGAGTCTACCAGCAACCTCCTGCCTTCATTCTGTCATAGTAGCTTACCTTCTCTTCATTTCTGATGGTGCAATACACGTTGGCTTGGGCACACATTTGTCCATTGCCGTCATACACTTCCTCTCCCTCTGTGCTGCATATCAAAGCCTTTGCAGAATGTTGGGAGAAGTAATTAGCCTGTGTGCATGAATTTGGCTGTTAGGACTGACTGTAGGCTGGAAGCAGAACAGCATATTTATTTATTTATTGACAAAGCTTGACTCAGTTTGTCTGAGATTGGCCCATAATTAAATATCACATTATATATTATATTATATTATATTATATTATATTATATTATATTATATTATATAGATTTATATATTATACTTTTTAAGCCTATTGTAAAGTTGTTTTTAAAGCAACAATCTTTAATGTGTAGACTAGCCTATTTTTTTTTTAAGAACAATCTTGACAAGACTCAATAAGACTAGGCCTATAAAATCACTAGCCTCCTGTAGCACGCAATAGCCTAATGCAGAAATAATTTTTTCCAATGATTACATGGCTATATTGCTCATTTTTATTTCAGGGAACAACCCCTCTGACAAATCATAGGTCCATCGAAATGCCTGGACGTACCAGATAACCGTAAATATCATCAGGCTTTTCCAGGAACATCTGATTCAAGACACACTCTATCTTCCGCGGAACCGAGTTTGTTCTGTAATATTCCGCTGCTCTGTGTTTGAGGTCGTAGAACTCTTGATCCTCTTTCGAGACTCTACTATTGCAACCTCTTGTGTTGAAAGACATGGTGATCGAATATCGCAATGTGGCGATAGATTATAATTTTATTACGAAACACCAACAGACCTCTAGCAATACCGGATAGAGCTGTCTGTTATTGAATCCCTTTGTATTGTCTTTGTGTACTGATGTTGCTGAGCAACATACACCACTGACATCGCGAGAATTTCTCAAAGCAGCGTCTCGATTCAGGTGGTAGAAATGAGATACCTTTTGAAATGGGGTAAATTCTATGGGAAAATATGAGATAGGCTTGACCTATTAGCCAAAACCAACCTGCGTGCTAAACTTCACAAGTGTGAGTTACAATTAGGCAGCACAAAGTACCACTTATTCATGGTGGAAATAGCCGTCCATATTTTGTGCGAACTACTATTCAATGTCCAGGGGACAACATGAATGATGCGTGTTGAAATGAAATTGTCTTATTTTGGAGAATGACTGCGCAGAATGCAAACAAAAATGCACGGTTTAGCCTTCTTCCCACTACAGCTATCTATCGTAATAATAATAATAATAATAATTTGGCTATGATTGTGGCGCATAGCCTGTTTTTTTCTGTTTCATAAGGCCTCTGATGAGACACGGGCTTTAGCCACCGAGGGAATTATTGAGAATTCGTCAAAGTTTTTTTTTATGATTTCGAAATATTTCCACTCACTTTAGATACATTTCGTGAACGAAAGGCACGCTACTAAATGTTTAGCACCCCACTGCTCTTATTTCGTTAGGACAAATTTGAAACATGCTTAGGTAGTATAATTTGACGTATTACCTCGAATTAAAGGCTACTTCCTGCCCGTTAGAGGTCATAATATGTAGCACACAATCTAGACCATTTCAGTACAAATAGGCCTAGGTTATACTACACGTAATCATGTTTAACGTCTTTAGAATTAATAAACGTCTTTAGAATTATTTTTTTTAATGTTGTCAACAAGAGCAGGCCTATCCTTGACTGCGAGCATCTACCCTATAAGACAATGCTGAATACCAATGCTGAACGTTATTTTCATTCTATGCTTAAGGCTGCAGTTGTCTTAAAATACGTAAATAAATAAAAAATAAAAAATAACTGGACCATTCTTTGGAAATATTCTATTTCATTGGGCTAAATTAGGCTAATAAAAATTATTGGATCTAAATTAATTCACTATAATTCCATCTCCGACATGACATAGCCAAGGCTACGTAAGATCTGAATATGAGTGCCCTTTATAGGCTGCCATTAATTAAACGTGGAATTTTGGAAGTTTATTTTAGGTTTAATCTAATCTAAGTTCTAAAGTTATTATTTTTGGTGAAAACACATTTTATTGTAGGCTAATCTAAGTTCGCCTTTGGTGATCTTAAAATACAGGCTAAATAGCTGGGAAATGTATTTCTACTGCATGAACCCTTTATTGTTATTATTATTATTTAGTTAGTTAGTTAGCCTTTAAAACTCCATTGTATTGTGCGCAATGCATTAATCAGATCGGTAAATATTTTTACAGCCACTTCGGTGTTCGTCAATTAAATGAACTTACGAACATCCCACGAAATTCACTTGCTCTTAAAAAAAAAAAACAAGTCGACATAGTGACCTTAATCACACGGGGTTGCTCTGAACTTCTGACCTGACGGTTCTCAAACAGGCTCAAACATGGCCATCGGCGTCTGATTGTGATTCTTGCAAATGGCATTATAGTCCTCCGGGATGCGAGCATCTCACTTTCCAAATCCGAGTGAAAAAAAAAAAAATATATATATATATATATATATCAGTTGAGTAGCATATTTTGTGTGTGTCTATAAACCCACCTCCCCAAAAGACATGGTCGTCTGAATTCATCGGCAAGGTCAACTAACGGGCAAAGCAAAGGTGACTATAATCTCTCACTGGAAACTGGAAAAGGTGACTATAGCCTAATCTTGTGACAGTGCCAGACAGCTCACGGACCATGGAGTTCGCCTTCATCTTAATCTGTTAAGAACACGGGGAAATAGGCCTACGTCTTGACATTAGGACTCGCATCACGTTTCCTACCTACAAAGACCCAACCTAAATGGCCGATGGGGCCAGCGTACTCATCTCAAAAGACTTATTTTATTCTGGATCGGTGCGCCATTACCTTAAATTAATTGACTACTTCGCAACATCGCTTCATAAATGTCATTTGGTTGATAGTCATTGTCTTCTGTTGTCTAAATTCCTAATAGAATATAAAAATGCATAATAAATGCTCCATCTCACCAGACCTGCTAACCTGTAGAACATATCATGACCTACAGACAGACCTACGTGTGTGAATTGCCATTGAAAAAATATTCAAAATGTGTCTCTGTATATCACTTAAAACTGTTTAAAAAGAAACTGAAATAAAATCAAGAGCTTCATGCTACGATGTAATGTCTTTCTATGGTCCCTAGTAAGTGAACGCCGTGGCCAGAAATGCACTAGGGACGCTGGCTCGATGCGCGGGCAGCCTGCATCAGCTCGAGCTTGGAACCCGAGTTCATGCAAAGGTCAGGCTGCTTCGGGACAGGAAGTCATGGAGAGGGCACCAACGGCGGTCACGTCACCGAATCCAGCGCTCCTATTGGTTTTTTTCGGGACATTGCTGGATGCACAGATGTCATAGACGCATAATATCTGACACAACAAAATCTGTCTCGTGAAAGGGAGAATGCCTCGCCATCATGCTCCTGTACAGATCAAAGCTTGTGTAATTTTAAAACGCAAACTCGAATAATTGATATCATGTACGTTTCCCTCGTGGCTTCATCTGCTCTCGAGCAATGCAATTTGAAAACCTCTTTTACGCACGGCACCAATATCCCATGCCTGTATATCTGTATATTTTAGCAAATGCCACAGAGTTATTAATGTAATTAAAGCCATTTATTCTGTTTTGTAGACTAGTTGTGATTTATTCCTAGTAGCTTCCCTGTAAGATGTTTTTTTTGTTAAATTTTTTTTGCCCATTTATTTATAGGCCACCTTCATTTTGTTTAGCCCTGCTTGTGTAACACAATATGAAAATCGCCTATGTCTGATTAGGGCTTGGTGATGGGACGTAGAGGCTAAGTGATTTTGGAGGCAGCGTGAGCGAGCAGTTGAATGCCTTCAAGTGCTAGGTTGTTTGTGACTGTCGCCACCGTCCGGTCGGTCGAGTGGCGACGTGAAAACCGGCATAGACGAATGTACACCCTGAAGTCGTAACTCATTTAAAAACACACTGAGGTCTATTACCATATCATAGAGTGAACGTATAGCATAATAAATAAAAAATAAATTATAGATAGATAGATGAAAGAATGAATGAAATACAAAAACAAATAAGTTCATTTACTGAAATATGAAAGCAGCTACATCAAAAACGTATAACCTGGTTAAGGCTCACTTTCCTTTCAAGTCGTATACGGATCTAAGTGAAAAGGTATTGCACTTATTGGTACTAGCACGGCAATGCGTGTATGAGAGACAGACGCACCTACAGCAGCGTAGAGAAACCCGTTTTAAGGCAGAAAGAAACAATGGCTGTGTTCATCCGTTCGGCTAATGACCTATACCTCCCTCTGCGGCTTTGTCTGGGAGTGAGTGGGAACCGCCGCGTGTGAAAATTATGAGATCCTGACGGGGTGCCGCCTCTCGCAGACATGCAGCCCATCTGCGGGGGAGAGGCAACACCACAGCATCCGCAACGAGGGAGGCATGTGACCGAGAGAGGTCAAAACCGTCACACCGCATCAGAGTTGAGCCGTTTCTTTGGTGAAAGTTTCCAGTTTGAGAAGAAAAAACGTATGGCACAAAAACGCGTATGGCACACAAACACAAAAAGAAAAAACGTGATTGCATGGATTTTAATTGATTGATATCATCGTTTGAATTAGTGACCTATAATGGCACTATCTAGTTGATGAATGTGTTTAAATCCATGTGCATGCCTGGCCTCACAACAGAATAAGCAACTCTTCTTTATCTGACAAGAGTTTAGAGAGCGAAACAGCCGAGGAGTGTTAGTTATAAGTGCTCACACGTTTTAATTGCGAAGGGGGTAATAATGTCAAAGAGCCGGCCAAAGGTCCGGGTGGGTCAGATGGAAAAGGACCATTTCTGCCTAATTAAGGCGTCTCTCCCAAACCTTAAGCTGCCAGATGCATGGCAAAGCCCGCCGCCGCTTCTCTTCACTAATTGTGCCCGATTGGAATGCGAGCCCTGTCGTGTTTTCAAACTTGACCAGGTGTTTGCTGAATGGCCTGCTCAGCTCCAACAGATTTTCCCCTTCTCTTCTTTCATTCAGAACTAACAAGAGGAGAATGTGTGACAATCTGAAATGCGATCGAGGCAGGCCTGCATATAGGCTTCGCTATGTCAAAGGGCAGATAGGTCACTTGACCAAACCTAGGCTAAATAAATTAAAGGCTTAATTAGAAATATTAACAGAGTTTTACGGGCGGTTGATAATAAGAGGAAGCGGTTTGCCGATTTGACATTTGATTAAACAAATTACGCACAGTTTGAAGCAGAATTGGTGACGTTGCTTATGCTGGGTATGGAAATAAAGGCATAAGTCGGGCTAAAACCATTGCCAATAATTATTATATTTTAATAGCCTCCAGTAGGCTAATAGCCTATAGCCTACATAAATTCAGTAAAACATGGAATGACCTGGCAAAAAAAAAAAAAATGAATGGTGAAAGATTACATAGGCCTATATGTTACCCCGCACATGTTAGCTATTAATATCATTTACATTAATCTGGGTATGAGTTCAATTATTTAAGTTTTTAAATGTTCAATTATTTAAGTTCAAGTTTTGATCATTTAAGTTTTGATCATGGTTTGGTCATTAAACCTTTTTGGTGAGTATATTATTTTAGAAAAAGGAGACATAGGCTAGAAATGACGAACAAGATGGTACGGATATGCTATACATTAACTACAGCCATATTTTCGTTTCCTTTTATCGGACCACTGTTGCCACATGTTCTTGCCTGCTTGTTATGTGCTGTGTCGCCTTACCGCTGCCTGCACAGGCCACACGGACATGCATAAATATCGTCCATATGTGCGCAAGAGCGAATCAGGAATTGGGGTCAGAGAATGGACAGATAGCAAAGGCAGGGATGGAGAGAATAATTCGCCGTGATTCCCAGAAAGCAGGTGTAGCCACGTCCAGCTTCTCGCAATCTCCGGTTTGCATAACATACATTGCTCGAGCCTCGACCTGTCCGTGAACTCTCTCAGAGAGCTTACAAGAGTGACTTAAACAAGATCTCGCGCACCCGTTAAGCCAGGTCTTGAGAGTGCGCCTTACACAAAATCGCTAATCTGTCTTTGAAATGTGCCAACAACAATTTCAACCCGCAACCCGCAACTGCCCCGTGAAAAAGACTGTAAAATACCAATGTCTATTCATGTTAAATAAACGTCCAATAAAGTCCACAGTTAATCTGGTCACCCCGCTTTCGGCCTAGTACCCGCCGGACAACTCGGCAATGCATCCTATTGTGAACGTCTTCATATCGTATAAGTACACCATTTAACACTTCATAAAAATGTAATTTAAATGAAATGTATTATAATATAGGCTGCTACCCTGTGTGGGACAATAGAGATCGAATAGAATAAACTGGAAAGTAATTTAAACTTTTTAAAAATAGTCCTAATCAATTATGTTTCTATAGTTGGCAAAATATTTGTGAAAAAAATGTTCGAGGGGATCTTTGAGTTGATGCTTAGCCTGCCTTTCAACACCCGAAATTGTATATGGGGAGATGACACCAACATTCTTATTCTTATTATTTTCAAAATGATCAAATGCGTTACAATTCTAGGAAAACTTACACACGCCTGCGCAAGCACACTATGTGCACACAGTTAAACGTAAAAACAAATCCAAGCAACCAAAGTGATTGTGATTGTGTGCATGTCATTTGTAATAAGATTGAAAGTTAACACAAATGTTAATAGTCTCTCTTTTTAAGGCTCCACTGGCATTTTCATTCTAAACCAGGCAGTGCCTAAGACACACACATGTGTTCGTGTGATTGGACGCGGACTGCCTGGGTGTTACGTCAGAGGGTGAGCAAATGTAGGTGAGGTTCATGCACCGATACCCCCCTCTTGTGGACTCCAAGGGTCAGTGTTTTATGTGGTACATAGAGGTTGCTGCAAACAACATATCAGGGACAGTTTTGTCCACCACACATAACACACACACTGCAGCCCATTATAGTGTGTATGTGTGTGAGAGCAGTGTTTTGAGTGTTTGAAATGTTTGTATTGTTTGTGAAATGCTTTATATTTTGCAGATCCATTTTTGTGTGAGTGTAGAGATTTGACAGTTCCCTATCTTCCCAACTCAAAGTAGACCTGTGAGGTAATGAGAAGAGTTAATATTCATGGCCCACACCTTACTGGCACTTTACCATCTCCACACACACTAAACATCTGCCTGAGCTGAAATCACATAAAACTCATTTTACACACACACACACACACACACACACACACACACACACACACATACACACACACACACACACACACATACACATAGACACACCAAACATCTGCCTGAGCTGAAGTCACACACCTTCCACAGACACTAAACATCTGGCAAGTCAGTATGTGTTGAGTACAGCATTGGTATTGCTGGTGTAACCCGCATGTAAGCCTATACATAATTTCTCATACTAATATGACCATTATTATTATTATTATTATTATTATTATTATTATTATTGTTGTTGTTGTTGTTGTTGTTGTTATTATGCGGAACTCTTGGCAACATCAAAAGACTGTGGCATGTTTCAACTGAATGAATTTTGTTGCAGTCATTTATCAATTGTCAGCATCAGTTACAGTAATTTGATCGACAGCCTTCTACAATTACAGGCATCCCTTGTACAGCTGACAGAATATGTTTTTAAAATAATTTATCTTAATCTCATAATGAGAAAAAATCAAATTTTGAATGGAAGCAGTTTATTCTAAGAAAGAACAATGTATTATAATTTAATAATAATTATAATATTATATTTATTTATATAATTAAAAATGTCTGACCAAAAACACCAGTTATTGAGTCCCTGCATTGAGCACATTGTAAAGTCCTCCTTTTGCCAAATATACAACTGCTTGCCTTTTTCGTTGACAGCATGAAGCTGAAGAATACAAGAAAAGGATTTGAGACGATTCTTCTTTACACACCCGTTCAGATCTTCCACATTCTCTTTGCTTGTGCATATCCTATCAATGCTACCTCACTATGCTGCTGTGGTCTGTGATATCAAGGATACTCATGTTAGAGGCCTGATAGAGGCTTCGGTCCTTTTTTTAGTTTTTTTTTGTGGATTTGAATTCTGGTTGATTCCTCTGCTGTCTGATCAAATCATGGCTCACTTGTAGTGTTTCGACCGAGATAGACTGACAAATTTGAAATGGCTCACTTGAAATGGCCAGGTGTTTATGAGATTTAGCAGACTATTTGTCTTTTGCAAAGTCCCCAGGGCCTGTGAAATTTAAACAGCTCCACATTATCAGAGATCATTCAGCATACTCCCCAGTAGGCATGGGACTCTTCTAGTATAGCTACCCTTTAGTGCTGTATACCTACCCCATCAGGAGGGCTGGTTGCCACAAGGCCCAATTTCATGTCACCTGACCGTACATCATGATTCCAGTCCCAATGGCATTTAGTAGCCCCAGTATTTTACATTTATAGTTTTTCCCCTGGTTTGCCTTTCACATGATTTATTAACCAGTAAGGTCATAACCTGGTGATCCAAAGATGCTTCTTCTTCTACTGCTTGTATAACCTGTTTCTAGTAATCACATAGCCTGTTTTTTGCATAGACAGTACGTATATATGTTTTGCATAGACAGTATGCATATATTTTTTGGCTTGTGTAAATTGATTCAGTATGGTCACCAACTCCAGGGCACTAGTGTGACATCACTGAGACATTTTGGGGCCTTTTTATCTGCTCAGTTATAATTTGCTACAGGCACTGTGTAAGCCACCTTCTTTCAATTAGACTTTTTGCTCAGATCAGATTTCTTTTCCTTGTGGGTTCACATGTGAATTACAAGCCCCCTGTCATATTAAACTCTTGACAATACATCTTTCAAAATGCCATGCATGCACACACTGGAAGCACAAGTTATTTGCAACAACAAAAAAGATTCTAAACCTGTAAGTCCTCAGGTATTTGAAATGAAATTCAAAGTGTGCAGATTTTATCTGGACTTAAATTCAGAATCTTCAGGTCCTTTAGTTACAAATGTAAGTTCAGTTCACAGATAGAAAAATGAAGCGGTTCATTGATCTCCCTCATGACCAACACTGTGGTAGGCGGGAAAGGGGCATGTGCCCAGGACAAACAGATGCATGTGCACCCACCTGACTGTTCACATTCCCATCCATGACATCTGGCCACCAATCAGATCCATTGGCAATTAAGAGCCACACTGGAAGTCAAGTGGGCATCTTTGCTATGTCCACACAGCCCTGAAAATATCACACTCACTCACACACGCAGACACAGCCCAGAAAATATCACACACATATATATAAACACTGGGACTAATGAATCACCACTTACACCAACATAAACATGAAAGGCGCTTTTCAAAATCCTGCTGTTTAAAAGAAAGGTGTTTAAATGTCACCTGTGACTAAAGACCAATAGAGAGGAGTGTGGATGTGTGTTGAGGCCAATTTGAGGGTTGAGTAAGGCTGGTTGGTTGCCTGTGTCAGCGCAGATCCATTTTAAAGGCACCCTACGCAAGGGGGGAATGTGTAGTGTTCATTTTAAAGGCACCCTACGCAAAGGGGAATGTGTAGTGTCCATTTTAAAGGCACCCTACGCAAGGGGGGATGTGTAGTGTTCATTTTAAAGGCACCCTACGCAAAGGGGAATGTGTAGTGTTCATTTTAAAGGCACCCTACGCAAGGGGGGATGTGTAGTGTTCATTTTAAAGGCACCCTACGCAAAGGGGAATGTGTAGTGTTAATTTTAAAGGTACATTATGCAAGAATATGACCCATGAAATTTCAGTGTGATGTGATGAAAATGTGCCATTATTTCCTATATTATTCAATTATATCTGCCTATCTATCTATCTATCTATCTATCTATCTATCTATCTATCTATCTATCAATCTGTCCGTCTGTCTGTTTGTCTATCTATCTATCTATCTATCTATCTATCTATCTATCTATCTGTCCATCTGTCTATCTATCATCCAAATGGTCTTTTTGCATTCCTTTTAATTATCTTGTTTAGCTGTGAATGTTTAACATGCACTTATCCAACATAATCAAACATTTTTAGGTGATGGAGAGTGTGTGTGGATATGGAGAGTGTGTGTGGATGTGAAGGTCAAGCACCTACCCTGGTCATGAGAGATAAATGCCTGTGGAATATCATAAGCATGCGTGATGTGTCCACTAGGGGGCGAGAGATGCTGATGCTGTAAGTGTTCCTGATGGTGGGGGGATGAAGACTCCTGTCCAAACTCAGGACCCACTCACTCATCATACTCCCATGCCATTAGATGAAATGAATGAAGTGTAGAGAGGTGCAGGTCTCTCCTCTGAAGAGGACAGGTTATAGCAGGAGGAGACACGTGACTTAAAAAGTCCAACCTGGATTGCGGCTGTTTGTATCGCAAAGATGGGAAACTGCAGACTTAAGTCCCGCCCTTCAGTGAAAGTAACCAATCACACTGTTGGACGTGGTATGACTGACAGTTAACCTTTTGTTTACCATCTCAGTCACCATGGTGATTGCCATGCTGTGAATGTTAGCACAGGCATAGTGACCAAATATCTATTTGTCTTTTTTAGCTATATTTGAATAATCTACCTGTTGATTTTGACATTGTTCAATTCAGACTTAAACAAGGATTTGCACAATACACGTTTTAGGTCAGTACAACCCGCCAGTCCACCCACCAGGGTGCAGGGCTCTCCTGTGAGGGGCAGACTACAGGACACAGCACCAGGGTGCAGGGCTCTCCCGTGAGGGGCAGACTACAGGACACAGCACCAGGGTGCAGGGCTCTCCACTGAGGGGCAGACTACAGGACACAGCACCAGGGTGCAGGGCTCTCCTGTGAGGGGCAGACTACAGGACACAGCACCAGGGTGCAGGGCTCTCCTCCGAGGGGCAGACTACAGGACACAGCACCAGGGTGCAGGGCTCTCCTGTGAGGGGCAGACTACAGGACACAGCACCAGGGTGCAGGGCTCTCCTCTGAGAGGCAGACTACAGGACACAGCACCAGGGTGCAGGGCTCTCCTGTGAGGGGCAGACTACAGGACAAAGCACCAGGGTGCAGGGCTCTCCAATGAGGCCCAGACTACAGGACACAGCACCAGGGTGCAGGGCTCTCCTGTGAGGGGCAGACTACAGGACACAGCACCAGGGTGCAGGGCTCTCCACTGAGGGGCAGACTACAGGACACAGCACCAGGGTGCAGGGCTCTCCTGTGAGGGGCAGACTACAGGACACAGCACCAGGGTGCAGGGCTCTCCACTGAGGCCCAGACTACAGGACACAGCACCAGGGTGCAGGGCTCTCCTGTGAGGGGCAGACTACAGGACACAGCACCAGGGTGCAGGGCTCTCCTGTGAGGGGCAGACTACAGGACACAGCACCAGGGTGCAGGGCTCTCCTGTGAGGGGCAGACTACAGGACACAGCACCAGGGTGCAGGGCTCTCCTCTGAGGGGCAGACTACAGGACACAGCACCAGGGTGCAGGGCTCTCCTGTGAGGGGCAGACTACAGGACACAGCACCAGGGTGCAGGGCTCTCCACTGAGGCCCAGACTACAGGACACAGCACCAGGGTGCAGGGCTCTCCTGTGAGGGGCAGACTACAGGACACAGCACCAGGGTGCAGGGCTCTCCACTGAGGCCCAGACTACAGGACACGGCACCAGGGTGCAGGGCTCTCCTCTGAGGGGCAGACTACAGGACAGAGCATGGGGGGCATGGCGGGAAAAGGAAATTGATGTTGGCCTTTCCCACTGAGCTTCAGTTAGTCTTGTTTTCTTTTCTGGGGTGACGAGGGTCAGTCCTCTCTCAATCTACTCCGCCTTTCCTGCTCGGAAGAAGGGAGAGCGAGACTAAGGCACGCACGCGTGTGTGTGTGTTGTGTGTGTGTGTGTGTGTGTGTGTGTGTGTGTGTGTGTAGTCATGAGTATTTTTTCAACTCCAAGAAAATACTCACATTACTCATTATAATGCTAATGATCAAAGATGTTACTGTTATTTTTACAGGTGCCAGCAATGCAGTCCCTTCCACAGCACTTGGGCTTGTGTGTGTGTGTGTGTGTGTGTGTGTGTGTGTGTGTGTGTGTATGTATGAGCAATGCAGTCCCTTCCACAGCACTTGGGCTTGTGTGTGTGTGTATGTATGAGCAATGCAGTCCCTTCCATAGCACTTGGGCTTGTGTGTGCGTGTGTGTGTGTTCGTGAGCAATGCAGTCTCAGTCTCTTCCACAGCACTTGGGCTTGTGTGTGTGTGTGTGTGTGTGTGTGTGTGAGAGCAATGAAGTCTCTTCCACAGCACTTGCGCTTGTGTGTGTGAGGACTAAGGGCTTGTGTTCTGTTAAGGACTATGGGGATTGTGTTCTATTAAGGACTAAGAGCATATGTTCTGTTAAGGACTAAAGACATGTATTCTGTTAAGGACTAAGGACTTATGTTCTGTTAAGGACTAAGGACTTATGTTCTGTTAAGGACTAAGGACATATGTTCTGTTAAGGAGTAAGGACATATGTTCTGTTAAGGACTAAGGGCATGTGTTCTGTTAGGGACTAAGGGCATGTGTTCTGTTAAGGACTAAGGACATGTTCTGTTAAGAACTGAGGAGATATGTTCTATTAAGGACTAAGGGCATATGTTAAGGACTAAAGGACATGTGTTCTGTTAAGGACTAAGGAGATATGTTCTGTTAAGGACTATATCAGAATTCCAGACATCAAGAGAGTTTTACTTACTACTTACCAACCTGCTAATGCATCTATTTATCTATCTATCGCTTCCACTCCTGTGGAGCTGTATAGAATAAGACCTGCAGGGCGTGATTGCTTGAAGAACTCCAAATGGTTTGAGTACGCTGCCATTATTATTTCTGCCTGTTCCTGCCTTCACAGGTCTTATGGAGAAACACATGCACAACATGGCTCTATTGAGAGGCTGTAGCGCAGGTCAGCCAACTGATTCTGATTGGTCATAGGTGATTATTGGTGGTGATTAAGGTGTCAGACAGTGGTGGAGAAATATGAATGAGTGTGTGTGTGGTGTGTATGTGTGTGTGTGTGAGAGAGAGAGAGAGAGAGAGAGAGAGAGAGTGACTGTTTTTAAATTTAAGAACTTGTGATGAGAGAAAATTGAGGTATTGACCTTAAAACTGTCACAAACCAATTAGAAGATTACCAAAATAGTGAAATCTAATCTTTTAAAGTAGTTGATTGACTTAATAATGAATGACTAAACGATAGAGCACTCGTGTCTCAAAGTGGTTTTGAGTTGCTTGACTTGAACTAACCATGGGAGAGCCAGCACACTTCAGGCTTGCTGCTGTCAGGTAGTGAAAAGTTCTGTTTGGTAACGCCTATGAGTCATAAATGTCCTTAATGCCATTAATGTTTTAATGTTGTGATGTCATTAATGTTTTAGTGTCGTGATGTTGGGTCTTGTCTTACCACCATGTATTGCTGTCCGTTTAAATTATGTTGCAGCAGCTGATTGGTGAACTGGTTGCATGACACCCAGGTCAGATCCCAGATAACCTGCTGTGGAGTGCAGCAGGCTCTGGTGGATATGAGTGACACAAAGTCAAATCTGATTCTAGAACAGACACATTGGCACGTATGCATCCCTCAAGTGCCCCATAAGCAGAAAAGGCAACCAGAATCACACTCAGCACTTTCAGGAACATTCAAACACTCAAAAAAGCTTCCTGTATTATTGTGCCCTGAGGCATATGTGAGGGCTAATGAACAATGCAGTGTTTGTAGATCAGATATAATTGCGACTAAAGTACTAAGTTAAGTTTAGACTTTGGAGGGTATTAATATTTGATATAAGAACGCTGTGCACTTCATCGTCCCTCTTATTCCGCTGTTGCTGCGTCTGATTTATGTAGTTTTACTAACAATGCACATGTTTTGATAGCTAACACAGGCAACATTGCAGGCTAACATTTGCAGAACTACTTCTTCCCACCTCACGCCGTCTTAACCAGAATTTACCAGGATTAACTGCTGTTACTGTTCTAAATGGTTATTCTGCTATGGTCAAAAGCAGGATTAACTGCTGTTACTGTTCTAAATGGTTCTAAATGGTTATTCTGCTATGGTCACAAGCAGGTTGTTGGTTCCGTCTTTCACTGTCAAGCCAAGGATCCAATGATTCTATCCTGTGTTGGCTTTTGTAAAATCACTGCTTCCTGCGGCCGAACCACACCAGCTATATCAGATATCCAAGAACAACCTCTCCCACTCGTGGTCTATTGCTTGATTAGATACAGAACTTGCACTGTTATATTTTTGCACTGATACTATTGCACTGCAGCATGGATTGGGCTCCTGCTGTTACTATAGCATAGCCTACACACTTCTGCACAACCTCCACACTTCAAATAGCCTGGTAAGAGTCAGTTGTAATCTTTGAATTTGTGTGTGTGTGTGTGTGTGTGTGTGTGTGTGTGTGTGTGTGTCATGTCTCTACATTATTATATTAGGAATAAGAAGAATCCTCATGTTTTCATATAAAGCTTGCCATATAAACATGCTGAATAAGCAGTTGTAACTGGTTCATGGGTCGTTGGTCAGTCAGAAGTGAGGTGCCGTGGCCTCATGGTCAGAATGAACCCTGAGGGGAAAACCTGAAACAGCCAACGGGGCATGTGGGGTTTTTGCTTGTTTACATTTCCCATGAACTAGGTCAAAGTTCAGTTTATACAAAAGAAAATGAATAAATTCACATTCACAGTTCTGTGTTTCAGTTCATTTTTTAGGTAAAACGGTAAATGAATATGTCTGGCTTATCTTTTCAAAGAACTGCTTCACAGCTCCCTCATAATCAGCTGCCCATCATTAATCCTCCAACAGTGGATATTATTTGTATACCTGTTTAAATCTCTACATCTAATGCTAACTCCATATACCAACCTTTTATTTTTACCTACAGTGATTCTGAGTCTGAACTAAAAAATCTAAACTAGTTCAAGTCCTTATGTTAAGAATGTTAACATACAAATTGAATTTGGACTTGAACTAGTTCTTTTGAACTAGTTCATGCACAACACAGTGGCTTTTTACCCTTCTAACTCTAGGGTTCACTTCAGTGATATGCTAAAACACAGCATAAACATACAACTTGTACTGACTGATATCGATACACACAGCTGGGAATCAGAACAAAACTGTGGCTGTGGCTGTGTATCTGTGACTGTGTATCTGTGGCTGTGGCTGTGTATCTGTGACTGTGACTGTGGCTGTGTATCTGTGACTGTGTATCTGTGACTGTGGCTGTGGCTGTGTATCTGTGACTGTGTATCTGTGACTGTGACTGTGACTGTGGCTGTGTATCTGTGACTGTGACTGTGGCTGTGTATCTGTGACTGTGACTGTGGCTGTGTATCTGTGACTGTGGCTGTAGCTGTGTATCTGTGACTGTGGCTGTGTATCTGTGACTGTGGCTGTGGCTGTGTATCTGTGACTGTGGCTGTGGCTGCGTATCTGTGACTGTGTATCTATGACTGTGACTGTGGCTGTGTATCTGTGACTGTGACTGTGGCTGTGTATCTGTGACTGTGGCTGTAGCTGTTACGATACACACAGCTGGGAATCAGAACAAGACTGTGGCTGTGGCTGTGTATCTGTGACTGTGACTGTGTATCTGTGGCTGTGGCTGTGTATCTGTGACTGTGACTGTGGCTGTGTATCTGTGACTGTGGCTGTGTATCTGTGACTGTGGCTGTGGCTGTGACTGTGACTGTGTATCTGTGACTGTGACTGTGGCTGTGTATCTGTGACTGTGACTGTAGCTGTGTATCTGTGACTGTGGCTGTATATCTGTGACTGTGGCTGTGGCTGTGTATCTGTGACTGTGACTGTGGCTGTGTATCTGTGACTGTGGCTGTGACTGTGTATCTGTGACTGTGGCTGTGTATCTGTGACTGTGTGTCTGTGACTATGGCTGTAACTGTGGCTGTGGCTGTGTATCTGTGACTGTGTATCTGGGACTGTGGCTGTGACTGTGACTGTGACTGCGACTGTGACTGTGTATCTGTGACTGTGGCTGTGTATCTGTGGCTGTGACTGTGTCTGTGTATCTGTGGCTGTGACTGTGTCTGTGTATCTGTGACTGTGACTGTAGCTGTGTATCTGTGACTGTGGCTGTGGCTGTGTATCTGTGACTGTGACTGTGGCTGTGTATCTGTGACTGTGACTGTGGCTGTGTATCTGTGGCTGTGTATCTGTGACTGTGTATCTGTGACTGTGGCTGTGGTTGTGGCTGTGTATCTGTGACTGTGACTGTGGCTGTGTATCTGTGACTGTGACTGTGGCTGTGTATCTGTGACTGTGACTGTAGCTGTGTATCTGTGACTGTGGCTGTGTATCTGTGACTGTGGCTGTGACTGTGTATCTGTGACTGTGACTGTGTATCTGTGACTGTGGCTGTGTATCTGTGACTGTGACTCTGTATCTGTGACTGTGACTGTGTATCTGTGACTGTGGCTGTGTATCTGTGACTGTGGTTGTGACTGTGTCTGTGTATCTGTGACTGTGACTGTGTATCTGTGACTGTGACTGTGGCTGTGTATCTGTGACTGTAGCTGTGTATCTGTGACTGTGGCTGTGTATCTGTGACTGTGGCCGTGGCTGTGGCTGTGTATCTGTGACTGTGGCTGTGTATCTGTGACTGTGACTGTAGCTGTGTATCTGTGACTGGCTGTGTATCTGTGACTGTGACTGTAGCTGTGTATCTGTGACTGTGGCTGTGTATCTGTGACTGTGACTGTGTATCTGTGACTGTGACTGTGGCTGTGTATCTGTGACTGTGACTGTAGCTGTGTATCTGTGACTGTGGCTGTGTATCTGTGACTGTGACTGTGGCTGTGTATCTGTGACTGTGGCTGTGTATCTGTGACTGTGACTGTGGCTGTGTATCTGTGACTGTGGCTGTGTATCTGTGACTGTGACTGTGACTGTAGCTGTGTATCTGTGACTGGCTGTGTATCTGTGACTGTGACTGTAGCTGTGTATCTGTGACTGTGGCTGTGTATCTGTGACTGTGGCTGTGGCTGTGACTGTGGCTGTGTATCTGTGACTGTGACTGTGTATCTGTGACTGTGACTGTGACTGTGACTGTAGCTGTGTATCTGTGACTGTGACTGTGTATCTGTGACTGTGGCTGTGACTGTGTATCTGTGACTGTGGCTGTGTATCTTTGACTGTGACTGTAGCTGTGTATCTGTGACTGTGTATCTGTGACTGTGGCTGTGACTGTGACTGTGACTGTGGCTGTGTATCTGTGACTGTATCTGTGACTGTGACTGTGTATCTGTGACTGTGGCTGTGTATCTGTGACTGTGTATCTGTGACCGTGTATCTGTGACTGTGACTGTGACTGTGTATCTGTGACTGTGCCTGTGTATCTGTATCTGTGACTGTGACTGTGGCTGTGGCTGTGTATCTGTGACTGTGGCTGTGTATCTGTGACTGTGACTGTGGCTGTGTATCTGTGACTGTGGCTGTGTATCTGTGACTGTGACTGTGACTGTGACTGTAGCTGTGTATCTGTGACTGGCTGTGTATCTGTGACTGTGACTGTGACTGTAGCTGTGTATCTGTGACTGTGGCTGTGGCTGTGACTGTGGCTGTGTATCTGTGACTGTGACTGTGTATCTGTGACTGTAACTGTGACTGTAGCTGTGTATCTGTGACTGTGACTGTGACTGTGTATCTGTGACTGTGGCTGTGACTGTGACTGTGTATCTGTGACTGTGGCTGTGTATCTGTGACTGTGTATCTGTGACTGTGACTGTGTATCTGTGACTGTGACTGTGACTGTAGCTGTGTATCTGTGACTGTGACTGTGTATCTGTGACTGTGGCTGTGACTGTGACTGTGTATCTGTGACTGTGACTGTGTATCTGTGACTGTGGCTGTGTATCTGTGACTGTGTATCTGTGACTGTGACTGTGTATCTGTGACTGTGGCTGTGTATCTGTGGCTGTGACTGTGTCTGTGTATCTGTGACTGTGACTGTGACTGTGACTGTGTCTGTGTATCTGTGACTGTGGTTGTGGCTGTGGCTGTGTATCTGTGACTGTGGCTGTGGCTGTGTATCTGTGACTGTGACTGTGTCTGTGTATCTGTGACTGTGTATCTGTGACTGTGACTGTGACTGTGGCTGTGTATCTGTGACTGTGACTGTGGCTGTGTATCTGTGACTGTGACTGTGGCTGTGTATCTGTGACTGTGGCTGTAGCTGTGTATCTGTGACTGTGGCTGTGTATCTGTGACTGTGTATCTGTGACTGTGGCTGTGTATCTGTGACTGTGTATCTGTGACTGTGGCTGTGGCTGTGTATCTGTGACTGTGGCTGCGTATCTGTGACTGTGTATCTATGACTGTGACTGTGGCTGTGTATCTGTGACTGTGACTGTGGCTGTGTATCTGTGACTGTGGCTGTAGCTGTTACGATACACACAGCTGGGAATCAGAACAAGACTGTGGCTGTGGCTGTGGCTGTGTATCTGTGACTGTGACTGTGTATCTGTGGCTGTGGCTGTGGCTGTGTATCTGTGACTGTGACTGTGACTGTGGCTGTGTATCTGTGACTGTGGCTGTGTATCTGTGTCTGTGGCTGTGACTGTGACTGTGTATCTGTGACTGTGACTGTGGCTGTGTATCTGTGACTGTGACTGTAGCTGTGTATCTGTGACTGTGGCTGTATATCTGTGACTGTGGCTGTGGCTGTGTATCTGTGACTGTGGCTGTGTATCTGTGACTGTGGCTGTGACTGTGACTGTGTATCTGTGACTGTGGCTGTGTATCTGTGACTGTGTGTCTGTGACTGTGGCTGTAACTGTGGCTGTGGCTGTGTATCTGTGACTATGTATCTGGGACTGTGGCTGTGACTGTGACTGTGACTGTGACTGTGACTGCGACTGTGACTGTGTATCTGTGACTGTGGCTGTGTATCTGTGGCTGTGACTGTGTCTGTGTATCTGTGGCTGTGGCTGTGTATCTGTGACTGTGACTGTAGCTGTGTATCTGTGACTGTGGCTGTGGCTGTGTATCTGTGACTGTAACTGTGGCTGTGTATCTGTGACTGTGACTGTGGCTGTGTATCTGTGACTGTGTATCTGTGACTGTGGCTGTGGTTGTGGCTGTGTATCTGTGACTGTGACTGAGGCTGTGTATCTGTGACTGTGACTGTGGCTGTGTATCTGTGACTGTGGCTGTGTATCTGTGACTGTGGCTGTGACTGTGTATCTGTGACTGTGGCTGTGTATCTGTGACTGTGGCTGTGTATCTGTGACTGTGACTCTGTATCTGTGACTGTGACTGTGTATCTGTGACTGTGGCTGTGTATCTGTGACTGTGGTTGTGACTGTGTCTGTGTATCTGTGACTGTGACTGTGTATCTGTGACTGTGACTGTGGCTGTGTATCTGTGACTGTGACTGTAGCTGTGTATCTGTGACTGTGGCTGTGTATCTGTGACTGTGGCTGTGGCTGTGGCCGTGTATCTGTGACTGTGGCTGTGTATCTGTGACTGTGACTGTAGCTGTGTATCTGTGACTGGCTGTGTATCTGTGACTGTGACTGTAGCTGTGTATCTGTGACTGTGGCTGTGTATCTGTGACTGTGACTGTGTATCTGTGACTGTGACTGTGACTGTGGCTGTGTATCTGTGACTGTGACTGTAGCTGTGTATCTGTGACTGTGGCTGTGTATCTGTAACTGTGACTGTGGCTGTGTATCTGTGACTGTGACTGTAGCTGTGTATCTGTGACTGGCTGTGTATCTGTGACTGTGACTGTAGCTGTGTATCTGTGATTGTGGCTGTGTATCTGTGACTGTGGCTGTGGCTGTGACTGTGGCTGTGTATCTGTGACTGTGACTGTGTATCTGTGACTGTGACTGTGACTGTAGCTGTGTATCTGTGACTGTGACTGTGTATCTGTGACTGTGGCTGTGACTGTGTATCTGTGACTGTGGCTGTGTATCTTTGACTGTGACTGTAGCTGTGTATCTGTGACTGTGTATCTGTGACTGTGGCTGTGACTGTGACTGTGACTGTGACTGTGGCTGTGTATCTGTGACTGTATCTGTGACTGTGACTGTGTATCTGTGACTGTGGCTGTGTATCTGTGACTGTGTATCTGTGACCATGAATCTGTGACTGTGACTGTGACTGTGTATCTGTGACTGTGGCTGTGTATCTGTGACTGTGACTGTGGCTGTGGCTGTGTATCTGTGACTGTGGCTGTGTATCTGTGACTGTGACTGTGGCTGTGTATCTGTGACTGTGGCTGTGTATCTGTGACTGTGACTGTGACTGTGACTGTAGCTGTGTATCTGTGACTGTGACTGTGACTGTAGCTGTGTATCTGTGACTGTGGCTGTGGCTGTGACTGTGGCTGTGTATCTGTGACTGTGACTGTGTATCTGTGACTGTAACTGTGACTGTAGCTGTGTATCTGTGACTGTGACTGTGTGTCTGTGACTGTGGCTGTGACTGTGACTGTGTATCTGTGACTGTGGCTGTGTATCTGTGACTGTGTATCTGTGACTGTGACTGTGTATCTGTGACTGTGACTGTGACTGTAGCTGTGTATCTGTGACTGTGACTGTGTATCTGTGACTGTGGCTGTGACTGTGACTGTGTATCTGTGACTGTGACTGTGTATCTGTGACTGTGGCTGTGTATCTGTGACTGTGTATCTGTGACTGTGACTGTGTATCTGTGACTGTGTCTGTGTATCTGTGGCTGTGACTGTGTCTGTGTATCTGTGACTGTGACTGTGACTGTGTCTGTGTATCTGTGACTGTGGCTGTGGCTGTGGCTGTGTATCTGTGACTGTGGCTGTGGCTGTGTATCTGTGACTGTGACTGTGTCTGTGTATCTTTGGCTGTGTATCTGTGACTGTGGCTGTGGCTGTGACTGTGGCTGTGTATCTGTGACTGTGACTGTGTATCTGTGACTGTGTATCTGTGACTGTGACTGTGGCTGTGTATCTGTGACTGTGGCTGTGGCTGTGGCTGTGTATCTGTGCATTCGAGCCAAGACCTGCTAAATGTCACTCATAAAGCACAGCGGCTAAAATATCTGTGTTCGCTCACGTTTCTCTTATCACTCATGACACCCATTTACATTTCCCTTATGGCCCAAACAGATCATTTGTATAAACTTGAGCAGTTTTTAACTTCTTTTAGGCTCTCTGGTTGCCAAAATTTTGTTGCTCGTCACTTTTGTCGCTCTTGACGTTTTACAGCTTTAGTAGCTCTTAGTGTGAATGCACAGCGTGAGGCTGCAGTGAAACTGACTCTTAAGACTACGGACTGTGCAAAGTGCAACATACAGATGGAACTCTACGGATGGTGTAAGTCAGTGGTTGTCAAACTGGGGTACGAGTACCCCTGATCAATTCAAGGGGGTACACAAAAAAAATCTGTGAATAGATTCTCAGGTCTCACCAACATGAAGTTCAGGTACAGACTATATGTGAACAAAGATCTTGCACTCAAATTGTCCCCAATACAACACATTTGCCACTATATGGTAGCCTGTATATCAATATGAGTTCACATTTTGTATATGCAGCAATAATAATTGTAAATAATAATAATAAGTGATTTCAAGCATTCTAGTTTAGAATCTTTGAAAGTTATTGTCAGTGTCACTATAAGCTGACTCAGAAAGCTTTCCATCTCTCACAAAGCCTCAGTAGTGTGGCTCCACCATGACCATTTCATCCCAGCACTTCTCCCTGGCCGGCTACAGCATTCTCTCAGTCCGTGTTGGCATGAGGATTGAGGAATGTCCTTGACTGGTCTTGACTGCTCATTGACTGCTTGACTGCTGTATTTACGTCACAGAGCCAATCATGCCAACACTGCTCTCCAAAGGCATTGATTTAGTTTAGAATAAAAGACATCCCTTCACTTCTGTGTGTGTGTGTGTGTGAGAGAGAGAGAGAGAGAGAGAGAGAGAGAGAGTTTGTTCTAAGACACTTACTAGATGTATTTGATCTCTGGGTGACAAAGGCAATGGTGGAATCCTAGTGTCCACTCTAAGCCCTAAGCCTAGAATAATCTGACTTAATCAGCATAAAACAAATGTCAATTCTGTTGCTGTCTGGCGTTGTTGTTGCTTGATCTTATGAGTGCTGTTGGGAGGAAAAGGAAAGAAAGAAATGAGTGAACTTAGTGAATTAGTGAACTGGCCACTAACAGTCACTGAAAGGAAAGCAGAGAAAGCTGACACTGGAAGTTTCCTTGTCCTCATTTGTTAGCATTAGCTGGCTTAGCTAGCATTATTTGGTCTTCATTGGATCAGATTTTCTCATTCCTCTCCCTAATGACAGAACTCAGTGAGTTCAAACAACCAGGATATGGGTTGATTTACTGGGGAGTTCATGGCTTGGGGTGGGGGGGGGGCATTGGTATTCAGCCAATCACAGTCCTCACAGAGCTGCTTGGCCATGCAACTGGGTGATGTTCAGTCTAATACAGCAGTAGATATTACCTTTGCTGCTACTGCTGATGAAGCCCAGGGTCGCACACACACACACACACACACACATGCACACACACACACACACACACAGACATGCATGCATATACACACACAGTCAGACGCACACACTGATACCACATGAGAACAGTGGCCTAAATGGGGCATGTGTTGTCGTCACCAAGAACACAATACACAAATAGCTAAAACATTCGGCCTATCAAGGGCCCAGCCTTGGCCAACATGGTGTGGCTATCATTGGGACTGATCAGACCAGTCATAAACGACTAACATCAAATCATTAATGACTGATCGTTAATGACAGAGGAATGTCCCTCTTGCTCAATCCTATGAAAAGCCTAAATAAATCTATCAAACTTTCCCCCAAATGCCCATGTGAAATAGGCCTAATCGTTTTGTGTCCCTAAGCTGTGATGGTCTAACATTGGAGCATGTTGCATGATATAAGCATTACTGGATTATTGGAGCATTGCAGTCATCTTTGATGACTAAATGTTTTCCGGGGCAAGCGATGCTAGTGCGCACCAAAAGTTGCGGGTGTGATGTTTAGCGGGAACCCACCGCAACACCTCGCGTGCTGTGGAATGAGAAACATTCCGCGCCAGAACAGCCTCGAGGGGAGGGGCCGGACCGGGCGGACCATTAGTCGGAAAGTAGCAAAGTCGACTTCCTTTCCAGGGAGGTGTCGGCCGGCCGAATCCGCGAAGAAGCGCCGTGTCTGTGTGGCTCAGCTCTCCACGCCGTCATTTAAATGTCTAATTAAGTGCGCCATCCGCAGAGAGTCCGCTGGAGCAAGAGTGGGTTTGGTGACGAGAGAGAAGGGAGGAGGGAAAGGGAGCCGCGCCGAAGAGCAGCTGAAGTGCGTGTTTCTTATGAAAAAGAGCTAATGATTCCCGTAAGAAAGTGAACAAGGACGTTTCTTCTCGTAGGGATTACATGGTGTAGCGGTCCATCACGACTCAAGGACAGAACGGAAATCTAGTTTCTGTGAAATCGGCGAAAGACAATAATATCAGGTAACGTTAAAGCTGATTTCTGCAATCTGTGTGGTGACTTTTAATGATTTAATTGCTGCAGCGGAGTGCAGTACACTTAACGTTAGTTAGTCACACAGCCTGGACACATAGCTCGCACGATACCGTTAAGCAAACGATTTTTTGCAGAGGTAAACAGGCTGTCCTATTTCAGTTAGCCTATTATACACCACACACACAAGTAAATGTGGCCTGGCTTTGCAGAATACGCAATTCTTAGAAAGTGAATACTAGTTAGGAGTCCGAGACCATGGCCAATGCCGCAATAACTGATTTGTGGTCATGAAAGCTTGCTAGCTGTGTGCTTTGGGTGATTAGTTGGTCTGTATGAGGCGTGATGTGATGCCACCTGTCAGTTTTTTTGTTTTTGGTGGCCTTTTTGGAATCTGTCGAAGGCTTATTTACCGGTGGATTTCTGATTCATGCACAGACGGGACAGTGGAGCTTCACAGCGATGCTGGCGATGCGGAGTTAGGTCACGTGGTGTGTCTCCTGTGAGCTTTGACTCAATGCAGCAAAAGTCTGCATGCCTCATCATTCCAGGTGAGGCGAAGCGGCCCTGGGACGCGCCGTCATTCCACACCACAGGCTAGATTACTGTACAGAATCTGCTAATACGCTCAGTCAGTGTACGCTGCATTATTTTTGCACTTCAGTCCACAATTATCAGTCATTTCAGACCCTACAAGGCGATCTTGTCATGTTGTAGCCTAGTTTTGTAAGGAGTTGCAACGACAATAAAATTTGTTGTTATTGTTTTGTTCTAACAATGGTAGGGGTTTCCTGTGACATTGAAACTCTAAGGAATTTAAAACGACGGGCGGCTACTGCCATCCTGAAGGACGGTCCGGTCGAGCCTCTGACGGCTGTTATGATGCAATACGGGAGGAGCATCGCATCTCTTGGTCGATGCAGCTTCTAGTACGCATTAGATGTGCCCACCCAGACGCAGATGGAAGCGATTAAATCTGAATCGAGTCCATGCAGGGCAGGGCCTTCAACGCGAAGATTTCTCCACCACCTTCCGCATTTTATAAGAAATTCAAATGGAGTCGTCGTGAAAATAACTACACTGCCCAAGTGCACGTAAAAAAAAAGCGCCAGGATGTACCGTCTGGCTATTGGCCAACATAAAAAGGTGACACGTACTTGTTAATGGAGTTGTCCCGCAGCATTTGCATAGGCTCGTTTAACCTGTGAACAAATCGTGGTGACCATTTGTTATTCGCACTTTAGAATATCTCTCGACTTATTGGGTGTGCTATCTCAGGGCTGTAACACAATATAAATCTGGAGGACACGCACATAGGTTGTGAGTTGCACACAACTAGGCTATAAGTACGCTTATTTTCGCCACTGTCCCAGTAAGCCCATCTCATCCCTCTTTGGGGAGAGACACAAAGAGGTCTTTGTCCGTGCACAGAGACAGAGCAGGGCGCTGGACCCCAGACCTAAGTCACGTAC
>JAIFZK010000045.1:3592500-3612500 GCA_027481765.1 Tenualosa thibaudeaui
CCATACAAAGCCAAATCCAGGAGAAATTAAACATTCAAAAAAGCATTTTGCGATCTATCTGCACTACCCCTGGTTTACGGTCTTTCTCCTAAAGTAGGGAGACATCACACACACACACACACACACACACACATGCTCACTACAGACAAAGATCAATGAATACTGACCAAGATAGAGCAACATAATACATAACAGTGGGAGCAAACATGAATAGTTCTGGTCTGCATAAGTGGGAGTGTCACATAACATCATAATATAAACTCTTCAGTGATCTTCTGTATCAGTGTATGAGGACTCGACTCTGGTCTGCATAAAGTGCCCCCCCCCCCCTCCCCCTTTTGAAAATAGAACACGGAACTTAACAAGCGTTTGTAACTCTTGCTCCACTTTTACCCTCTCTGCTACAGAGAGATAGAGATGATTCTGACTGGAAATAGTTTAAGGTCTTTCTCCTAAAGCAGGGAGACATCACACACACACACACACACACACACACACACACACTCACATCAGAGTGGATTAAAGCGCTTTTATCCACAACCTAAACAGGAAGTGTGTGGATTCTAGTCAGTTTTCAGGAGGGAACCTTTATACTGAACTCATGACATCAGTATGTGGTTGACCTGCTGAAGCTATCATGTCCCACTGTGTGTGTGTGTGTGTGTGTGAGGGTTTAGGCTTGTGTGTGTGTGTGTGTGTGTGTGTTTGTGAGGGTGTGTGGGTTTAGGCTTGTGTGTGTGTAAGTGTGCATGTGAGGGTGTGTGTGTGTATGTCTGTGTGTGCTTATGCTTGTGTGTGTGAGTGTGTATGTATGTGTGTGTGAGTGTGTGTGAGTGTGTATGTATGTGTGTGTGAGTGTGTGTGTCACAGTTTGAGTTGTTCACTCGCTCCTCTTCAGCCATCTGCTGAAGCTGTTAACCAGTGAGAACTAATAGGAACCAGTGAGAACTAGTGAGAACTAATGAGAACCAGATAGAACTAATGGGAACCAGTGAGAACTAATGGGAACTAGTGAAAACTAGTGAGAACTAATGAGAACCAGTGAAAACTAATGGGAACCAGTGAAAACTAGTGAGAACTAATGAGAACCAGTGAAAACTAATGGGAACCAGTGAGAACTAGTGAGAACTAATGAGAACCAGTGAAAACTAATGGGAACCAGTGAGAACTAATGAGAACCAGTGAGAACTAGTGAAAACGAATGGGAACCAGTGAGAACTAATGAGAACCAGTAAGAGCCATTGAGGAGTAGAGGAGTCTTGATCACAACACTGGAAGATCTCCAATTGTAGCCGTCTGTGGGCCAGAACTGGGACGGATGCGTTGGGGACTGGCCTGTAAGTCCGGGGGATGAGGGAGAAGGGCCCAGTGAAGGAGGCGTGTGTGTGTGTGTGTGGGGGTGGGGGTGGGGGGGGGGGATTGGGGGGGCATGACATCATGCCTTTGGAATGGGGCTCTGCTAGAGAACTCCCCACTGGCTATTGTATAGGAGTGAAAAGAGATGAGCTAAGAGTGTGTGTGTCTGTCCGTGTGTGTGTGTGTGTGCATCCTTTTGGTATGTATGAGCGTGTGTACGTGTATCTTTTTGTGTGTATGAGCATGAATGTATGAGCATGTGTGTGTATGTGTGTGTGTGTGCATGTTTGTTTGAGATGAACGTCTTTCATCTCAAGCGAGTCTACTGTACATGCAATGCACAGCACACACTCTTGTGAGTGTTTGTGTGAAGCAGCTGTGTTTCATTAGTAAATACACACACACACACACACACACACACACACACACACACACTAGATACCAATGGCTCTGTGACTGAGAATGTTTGGCACTTGAGTGTAGCTGCATCCCCTGCACCCTGTCAGAGCAGCACAGCTGGAGAACAGACTGCTCATGCACACACACACACACACACACACACACACACAGAGAGAGACTGCTGCACTCTGTTGATGTTGGAGCCAAGTGGCAACATCCAGTTCACCGCAGCTCACAATTAAACTTTGATTTCAATACAGATCTCAATCAGCACAGTATCAGCAAAGATTATTGAAGCAAAGATTATTGAGCGTGTATGTGGATGCAGTGTGTATGTGTGTGTGGATGTCTGTGTGCAGTGTGTATGTGTGTGTGGATGTCTGTGTGCAGTGTGTATGTGTATGTGTATGTGTATGTGGATGCTGTATGTATGTGTGTGTGGATGTCTGTGTGCAGTGTGTATGTGTGTGTGGATGTCTGTATGTATGTGTGTGTGTAAATAAGTGTGTGCAGTGTGTTTGTGTGTGTGTCAGTGTGTGTGTGTGTCTGTGTGTGTGTTTGGGTGTCTGATCTATGTATGTGTGTGTGTCTCTCAGTAAGTGTGTGAAAAAGTCAGTGCCATCTTGCAGGCTCTATGGTACACTACACTGATATTAAACTCTTTCTATGAGGTCAAGGTGTGTGTGTGTTTGGGTGTCTCTGTGTGTGTGTGTTTGGGTGTCTCTCAGTGTGTGTGTGTGTCTGATCTATGGTAAAGTGGCAGAGGGATATTAAACTCTTTCTATGAGGTCAAGGACAATTAGAGATAAATATTTGCTTAAACTCTAAACACTGCCTCATCTCACTCTTGTGGCTATGTGTCAGTCAGACGGATGAGATTATTAGGCGATAGTGTGTGCGTGTTTGGGCATCTGTGTGTGTGTGTGTGTCTGTGCGTTTGGGCGTCTGTGTGTGTGTATGTGTGTGTTTGGGTGTCTGTGTGTGTGTGTGTGTTTGGGTGTCTCTCAGTGTGTGTGTGTGTGTGTGTCCGTCCAACTGCCAAGATCTCAAGTCTCTCCCACTAGAGCTAGCACTCAGTCCTTCTGCCCTTAAGGCGTCGGCTGGAAGTGTCAGCTTGCTAAAGCTCTGTCCACCATCCAAATGAATCATAGTGAGAATTCATCTCTGTTTATCTGCCACATTTATTTACAAACAAGATCTTTTATGCAGTTTATTTGATCGAAAGAGTCTCTCAAAGGAACATAAGATTCCCAGATGCGTAATGAATGACTGAAATGAATCGAATAAATCTTCTAACAGTGTTCTGTGTCCGACCCAGATTTGGGAGGGACACGGAAGAAGATCTGCTCTCTCTGTGTGTGTGTGTGTGTGTGTCTGTTTGTATGCGTGTGTGTGTGTGTGTGTTTGTATGCGTGTGTGTGTGTGTTTGAGGACACCAATAAACACCAATAAACCCACATACAGACAGAGGGCTTGCTGCTGTTGCCTCCCCCTTGTTGGGCTGCACTGGATTGTGTGGTGGATGCAGTCCTGCTGGAGTGTTAATTAATGTTAAAGTATAACAACAGTTAACTAACTGTTAGTAATGCATTGTTAACTGTTAATAATGCATTATTAATACCTTATTGACATATGTAATTTTAAAGCATTACCGACTCCAGAGTGCAGTATGTAGTATAGGAGCAGTATGTAGTATAGGAGCAGTATGGTGTAGTATAGAAGCAGTATGGTGTAGTATAGGAGCTGTATGGTGTAGTATAGGAGCAGTGTGGTGTTTTATAGGAGCAGTATGGTGTAGTATATATATATATTTTTTAGGGTGGATGCAGTCCTGTTGGAGTGTTAGGGTGGATGCAGTCCTGCTGGAGTGTTAATTAATGTTAAAGTATAACAACAGTTAACTGTTAGTAATGCATTGTTAACTGTTAATAATGCATTATTAATACCTTATTGACATATGTAATTTTAAAGCATTACCGACTCCAGAGTGCAGTATGTAGTATAGGAGCAGTATGTAGTATAGGAGCAGTATGGTGTAGTATAGAAGCAGTATGGTGTAGTATAGGAGCTGTATGGTGTAGTATAGGAGCAGTGTGGTGTTTTATAGGAGCAGTATGGTGTAGTATATATATATATTTTTTAGGGTGGATGCAGTCCTGTTGGAGTGTTAGGGTGGATGCAGTCCTGCTGGAGTGTTAATTAATGTTAAAGTATAACAACAGTTAACTGTTAGTAATGCATTGTTAACTGTTAATAATGCATTATTAATACCTTATTGACATATGTAATTTTAAAGCATTACCGACTCCAGAGTGCAGTATGTAGTATAGGAGAAGTATGTAGTATAGGAGTGTTATGGTGTAGTATAGGAGCAGTATGGTGTAGTATAGGAGTGTTATGGTGTAGTATAGGAGCTGTATGGTGTAGTATAGGAGCAGTATGGTGTAGTATAGGAGCAGTATGGTGTAGTATAGGAGCTGTATGGTGTAGTATAGGAGCAGTATGGTGTAGTATAGGAGCAGTATGGTGTAGTATAGGAGCAGTATGGTGTAGTATAGGAGCTGTATGGTGTAGTATAGGAGCAGTATGGTGTAGTATAGGAGCAGTATGGTGTAGTATAGGAGCTGTATGGTGTAGTATAGGAGCAGTATGGTGTAGTATAGGAGCTGTATGGTGTAGTATAGGAGCAGTATGGTGTAGTATAGGAGCAGTATGGTGTAGTATAGGAGCAGTATGGTGTAGTATATATATATATTTTCTGACAGGAATGCAGTATGTAGTGTAGTACTCTAGTGTATGTAGTGTAGTACTCTAGTGTATGTAGTGTAGTACTGTAGACTAGAGCTTCATAGTAAAGCATCATTGCAGTGTGTTTGTCTTTAGTGTTGTGCTGTCGTATTGAAAGGAACTTTAAATTAGTGTTTTGACTGTAGACAGTTTTAAGAGTGTGTGTGTGTGTGTGTGTGTGTGTGTGTGTGTGTATGTTTGGAGTTTTTTTAAGGGGCTATTCTTATAGCTGGGTGCTGATCTGTTATCACTCAGGCCAGTGGACAAGGGCAGGAAAAGCCCATTGTTGCCTATTGTCTATTGAGGGGTTTCTGACGTGCATGCACACACACACACACACACACACTCACACACAGACATGCATACACATACACGCACACACAAACATACAGTATACAAACACAAACACACATTCACACACACACACACATCCAAGCTCATATATTCATACCAATAATAACTGACTGTACATCTATAGTGTCCCAACCTGGTGTGATGTGGCTTCAGCAGAAACACACATACACACACTCACATACACACACTCACATACACACACTCACATACACACACTCACATACACACCCACAGACACACATACACACACTCACATACACACCCACAGACACACATACACACACTCACATACACACCCACAGACACACATACACACACTCACATACACACCCACAGACACACATTCTCATACCCCCACACCACACAAAAATCCCAGTAAGAGGCTCTCCCTCACTCTTCCTGTGAGCTATGTTTGAACCAGCAGTGTAGGGCAGTAGAAATAAGTGATATCCAAGCTAACACTGTTGGTTAACTCACAGATCACACCAGGCCTGGAGTAGAAATAAGTGATATCCAAGCTAACACTGTTGGTTAACTCACAGATCACACCAGGCCTGGAGTAGAAATAAGTGATATCCAAGCTAACACTGTTGGTTAACTCACAGATCACACCAGGCCTGGAGTAGAAATAAGTGATATCCAAGCTAACACTGTTGGTTAACTCACAGATCACACCAGGCCTGGAGTAGAAATAAGTGATATCCAAGCTAACACTGTTGGTTAACTCACAGATCACACCAGGCCTGGAGTAGAAATAAGTGATATCCAAGCTAACACTGTTGGTTAACTCACAGATCAGACACCAGGCCTAGAGTAGAAATATCATCAATGCTGAAACACTGTTGGTTAACTAACAGATCACCAGGCTCAGAGTAGAAATATCATCCACACTGAAACATTGTTGGTTAACTCACAGATCACCAGGCTCAGAGTACATTTTTACATTTTACATTTTTATGCATTTAGCAGACACTTTTATCCAAAGCGACTTACATTTTTTGTTAACTATCAATTGTTCAGGGTCAGTCTCCCCTAGAGCAACTTAGGGTTAAGTGCCTTGCTCAAGGGCACAACGGTGGCAGCTGGGATTTGAATTGGGAGTAGAAATATCATCCATGCTGAGACACTGTTGGTTAACTCACAGATCAGACACCAAGCTTTGAGCAGTATTCTGAAAATCCAGTGTTAGGTTTTATCAAAGGGCAAAGCCTGACTGAACTTTCAGCCTTAGACTTGATCCCATGAAACACACACACACACACACACACCACTTACTCTCTCTCTCTTTCTTTCTTTCTCTCATGAATGAATAAGGCCAAATCTACATCTACGTGTGTGTTTGTCAGGCTGAAAGTGGTTGGCCCATGCGTTGGCAGAAGTGGATGAATGGTCTTCCTTAATGACCAGGAATGGACAGTCTGTACAAAACAGGACCGTAGTCTGCAGTCATTCTCTCTTCTCTTTTTCATCTCTCTCTCTCCTTTTCATCCTCCATTCACTCATCTCTCTCTCCATTCATTCATTATCTCTGTCATTGTCTCTATTCATTGTCTCTTTCACTTTCTCCTCGTTTTCCCTCTTTTTCCCCATCTCTCTCTCTCTCTCTCTCTCTCTTCCCTCATTCCTCAATCATTCTCTCTCTCTCTCTCTCCCTCTCTTACCCACAGTTCCTGGTCAGTCCTGATTGGCTGCCTTTGTGTGGTACTGTGCTCTGATTAGCTAATGTGTACCAGACACAAATACATCCCCTACTAAAAACTAAACTATGGAAATCATCTGTGTTGCAGTCGAGTGTGTGTGTGTGTGTGTGTGTGTGTGTGTGTGTGTTGTAGGACGGCTCCATCAGTAGTAGTATGCCAGTGTGTGTGTGTGTGTGTGTGTGTGTGTGTGTGTGTGTGTGTGTGTGTGTGTGTGTGTGTGTGGGTGTGCAGTATTATCTGAGATGTGAGCTGATACCACAGGAGTGTAATAACAGCCAAGAAATAAAAGTCAGCTTTTTGTAGGTCAGCATTACTCCAGCACACGACACCTCCAGTTAAATGCGTGTGTGTGTGTCATGTGTGTGTCATGCATAGATATCAGTTCAATTGAAAAGCCTCTTAACAGGAAGACAAATCTTTCCCAATGGTTCTTTAGACTACAGTGTTTGTGTGTGTGTGTTTGTGTACATGTGTGTATGTGATTTCCAATTTTCATGAATATACTGTGCACACTGAGAGTGTATACTCCAGGCAGGCTGGATACTGGCAGTGTGTAAGTTCACACTTCACATGGACTAGTTCAGAGTTCAGTTCTTACAGAATAAAAGGAATCCATTCACACTCATAGTTCCCATCTCAGTTGAGAACTAGTTCATGCTCAGTTGAGAACTAGTTCATGCTCAGTTGAGAACTAGTTCATGCTCAGCTCAGACAACCTTTTTAATGTTTCTGCTTCATTCTGTGCTCATCTTTTCAAATAAGCCCTCTTCATGATCGGCTCCCCTTCACTACAGTTTACAGCTGCTGTGGATATTATTACAGTAGGTTAGTGTATATTCATAGTTTTAAATAGTTACAGTAGGTTAGTGTATATTCATAGTTTTAAATAGTTACAGTAGGTTAGTGTATATTCATAGTTTTAAATAGGGTTGCCAAGATTTGGTCAGGACCTAAAAATAAATGTTATAAATCTTTATTTTATATAAGTTTATTTCATAGTTCATAGATACATACATAGAGCTGTTTTTTTTGGACAGCACTGAAAGATGGCACTAGGCACTCGCTCATGATTTGGGCTTGTTGATGTTATGTATCAGAAACACAAGTAAACAGCAGTGGTTTTTGCTCCCTGGGTTAGCTGAGCCAGGAAGTACCCTATCCTGTGTAAAAGCCTATCTAAGTGGCTTAGTGTGTGTGTGTGTGTGTGTGTGTGTGTGAGAGAGAGAGAGAGAGAGAGAGAGTAGGAGAGTTATATAATACCATGAGTGTGTGGGGTTCCAGGGGGTGTGTGACTTGCAGTGTGTTTGTGGAGCGTCTCGTGGGGAGCCCTGCCAAGATAGGAGAGATTTGTGTGTGTATGTGTGTGTATATGCGTGCGTGCGCACGTGCAAGTGTGTGTGTGAGCATGTGTGTGAACTATCCTTTGGGAGTTTGTGGTGGTGGGGAGGGGGTAGTTGGCTCTCTTCTCCACTCTTCCTGTGAGTTACACTGGGTGGAGTTTACACACTTACTGTGTTGCACGTCTGGGATTAAACTATATTTTATTACACATTTATTATTATACTATAAAAGACAATTAGAATATGTGTGCACATTTTTGAACATCTGTGTGTGTGCGTAGGCTACACTTGCATGCATATTTGTATGTATGCACAATGTTTCATAATGACAAGTTTGTAGTGTGTGTGAGAGAGAGTGAGTATGAGTGTGTGTGCGTGAGAGAGAGTGAGTGTGTGTGTGTGTGTGTGTTTGAGAGAGAAAAGGTGTGTGTGAGAGAGAAAGAGAGAGTGTGTGTGTGTTTGTGTGTGTGTGAGAGAGAGAGAGACAGTGGGTGTATTGTGAATGTGTTTGCTGTTAGTACTGATTTTTTTCAAACACACAGACAGTCCTCAGGCATTTCTCTAATGAGTAATAACTGGAGAGGGAGGTAGTGCCCCTTTTGACAGTGCGTGTGTGTGTGTGCGCGTGTGTGTTTGTGTGCGTGCACGCACATTTGTGAGCATGTGTGTGTGTGTATCTGCGTGTGGGTGTTTGTGATGGATGAGCTGCTGATGGTAACTCTACTGACTCACTGATACACAGTCTGGACCTCCACAGCAAACCCAGAGACTGGTCCACTGATGGTGTGGCTGTAGTGATGGAGAGCTTATATATGGGGATGTATAGACTAGTGCTCATAATGAAGATGAGGATGATGAAGGTAGGCTGACGGAAGGATGGACTTAATGGTGTTGGTTGGCCTGAGAGAAACCAGACACACACACACACAGAACACAGTGCAGTTACAGAATGTTAGCAATACAGAGAGGATATCTGTGAAAGATGAGAAGTATGTCTGTGTGTGTGTGTGTGTGTGTGTGTGTGTACTTTTTTCTATGTGTGTGCATATAGAAAGTAGATCTGCAACAGAAACATCCATGTATCACACATACAGATACAGATCTCACCCTCAAATCAGATGGAAACAAACAGCCAGAGGCTCCAAAGTCTCTCAGGACCAAACTCCCACAGAGGGGGGGGTGGGGGGTGGGGGGTGGGGGCTGCAGTGTCAGTGATAGAAAAGCAAGGGGGAGGAAGAGAAAGGGATAGAGGGAGATAGAGGGAGAGAGAGTGGGAGGAAAGAGAAACAAAAAGGAAAAAAAAAACTTTCTGACAAACAAAAGGCTTCACTTCCTGCTAAGCTTTTTATATTCACTGTAACACACACAGACACAGACACACACACACACACACACACCATACACACACGCACACCTACACACACCATACACATGCACAAATCTGCACAGACACACACGCACACATACACACACACACACACACACACACATACACACACCATACACAAGCATTGTGTTTATTGTTAGACACACACACGCACTTACACACACCATACACAAGCATTGTGTCCATTGTTAGACACACACACACACATACACACACAAACAAACACACACATACACACACATTTTATGTCAGTTCTTAGACACACACACACACAATGAAACATATACTATAACTATTACAACACAATACACACACACACACACATACACATTTTATATCCATTATCCACTGTCTCCCTGTCCTTGGGAGAGATCCTCCCACATTGAAATGTGCAGACTTGTACACACACACACACACACACACACACAGAGAGAGAAGTTTACATCTCCTCCACATAGCTCTCATGCCTGAGGCCTCAGGTCCACTGAGAAGGAGGAGATTTGACCTTTGACCCTGACTGTTTCCTGTCAGACGCTTTTTCCTCTTTCCCCCAACATTCCAAACGCGTGTAGCGAGTTTATAGGGGGTCGTGTGTGTGTGTGTGTGTGTAAAAACATGGTACAGCAATGTAGTGAGCTTGTTCGGGGTGACTGTGTGTGTGTGTGTGTGTGTGTGTGTGTTTTGCACAGGGGATAGATGTTCTCTCGGCATCAGTGGGTTTCATCTCCTTTCATCTCTGTCGGCTCCTGTTTAGCCCCTACACACACACACACACACACACACACACACACACTACACATCCCTGTAGTCTAAATCACTAAACGGAAGGCACACATAGTGGGAGATGAAGTGCTAATAGTGGATCTGTTTTGCTGTTCAATAGTGGATCTGTTTTGCTGTTCAATAGTGGATCTGTTTTGCTGTTTAATAGTGGATCTGTTTTGCTGTTCAATAGTGGATCTGTTTTGCTGTTTAATAGTGGATCTGTTTTGCTGTTCAATAGTGGATCTGTTTTGCTGTTCAATAGTGGATCTGTTTTGCTGTTCAATAGTGAATTCAGTTTATTTGGCACTATTTGACTCATGAACTTGTAACTTGCTGATTTTGTTGTATAGAATAGAATGACCACAGATGGGCAGTGTAGAGTGGTGAACAGTATGCTTTGAACAGAGCCACTTTATCTTGAGTAGAACAACTCACTACTCAGACTAAAGCTAACCAGGTGGACTGCATACATGAGGTCACTACTCAGACTAAAGCTAACAAGGTGGTCTGCATACATAATGTGATTAACCAGCATGCCACCAATCATACAGCCAGTGTTGCAAGGCCTCAGCCAGCTGGGCAGTTTATATAAATATATAAAATAAGAAAGGGGACAGAAATCCCTGCCTGACACCATTGAGCCAATAGGCAAGTATCCTCACAATATACCCAGACATTCTTCCTTGCTTTAATTTAATAAAAAGCTGTTCATGATCACTCGATCAAATGCTTTGGAGGCATGAATAAAACACGTGAGAACAGGTGACAGTACACAGTACAAATTCACTATTTCATTAAGAGCATAAAGACACATGTCTGTGTCATGCTTTGGCTTACAACCAAAGTGGTAAACAAAGGAAGAGATATACCCACTCACTCTATCTAGGAGGATTCTTTCATTAATCAAAGTGGTAAACAAGGGAAGAGATGTACCCACTCACTCTATTAAGGGAAGAGATGTACCCACTCACTCTGTCAAGGAGGATTCTTTCCATTGCCTTGGACAAGATGCTGACCAGTGCTATGGGTCTATAATTATCCAGGCAACCAACTTTTCCAGCTTTGTCCTTAATTACTAGGACAAGCAAAATAGATAGTGTTGATAGTATGCCATGGATCATAAAACCAGTGAAGTTGATTACTAGGAGGGGGACAAACCTATATAGTATATAGGTATATATACTATATATAGTATATTATACTATACTATACTACTATAGTATATTATACTATACTATACTATACTATACTATACTATACTATACTATATATAGGTATATATACTATATAAAGTATATTTCTGATGCTATGCACTCACTAAGCCCATGCGACATGCTTGGTTGTTAGGTAGTTTCTGAATGGCATCATCCACCTCATGCGTCAGTATCCTTGTTGACTCATCAGTGATAGCAGAGTCCTCCACATATGGATCACACTTTAAACAGTTAGAGGGAACTATAGCGATGAGGCAAAAATGATGATTTCAAAATAATCAAACAGACTTGTCACTATTGAACCTCTTTAGATGCAGAATTACCCTATATCAGTATACCAGTAAAACTATTTAAATAGGAAATTGAATCGATGTCCTATGTCATTGGGTAAAAGCAAATGTCATATGATAAAACGGATAATTTATTCAACATTTAATACAAAATCTATAACATATTGTGATAATTGAATGATATAAAATGAAGTTTTACATTGTTTGGCAGTTTTTTTGAGTTTCTACAAGAATAAAATGTGGAAAAAAATGTTGAGAGATGAAGTGCATTTGACTTAAACAACAAAATTATTATTAATGCTTTTATAATATGATAATATTGATTTTAATAGTCTATTAAATAAATAGTTTAATAAGTCTGAAATTGACTTGCTGTTTTTTTTTTTGCATTGTTATTTTTTGCTGTTTTGAAATCCTATAACATCACTGACACACACAGATGGTAGATTTGTGTAGATGCTACATCTCCCCCCTGACCCACCCACCCACCCACCCATGCACATACACACACACACACACACACACACACACACACAGACAGATGATGGATTTGTGAAGACGCTATACACTGTTAATTGTTTATGTCAGACATTTGGAGTGTGAGAAGTGGTGTTGCTTCACCATGTTGTTCTTTTGTTGGCAAATGTTGCGTAATCACAAAGCCACTTTTTGCTCATAAGTGGCTGAAGGAGGCAGTCTATTATGAGGTGGTAATTACCACACACACATACACATGACACATCCCAGCCTGCATTGCGATGTTGCCAAGCACTGTCCTTTGACGCCATTCAATGGGCCTGAGGCTAGTCGGCCAATGAGAAAAGCCCATTCTGAGCCTGCCTCTGCCCAACGCCTCTTCACTTGAAAGCATTTATCATTTCAGCATTTATCGTTCTATACAATCCTTTTACTCCAACCACATTGATTGAAGGCTGTCCCATTGTCCAGAGAAGACTAAATCAATCCCAAGGTTATAGAACTCCGCTGGGTGGAGGGTGGGTGTGTCTGTCGTGTGTGTGTGTGGATGTGCCTGCGTGTGTGTGCATGCAGGTGTGTGTGTGTGTGTGGGTGGGTGGGGGTTTAGGGGTTTGTGGGGTCTGTTAGATGAAGCCCAGCCACAGGTGGTGGGTAATTTGGTGGCATAATTGCTCGGTAAGTGTGTGTGTGTGTGTGTGTGTGTGTGTGCGCGCGGTGGTGTAATTGCCCGGTAAAGTGCGGCGTGGTCGTTCCGTCCACTCGTCTGCTCGGCGGGGGAGAGGAAAAGAGCGCTGCTCTGCCAAGGGGGAAAAAGGACAGCTAGTGTGGTGTCCTGCGGTGCGGTGTGTGTCTGTGTGTGTCTTTCTCTCTTCTTGCCTTGCGCCCCGCGGTGTGGTGTGTGTCTGCGTGTGTGTGTGTGTGTGTTTCACTCCTCTGGTGTGGCGCCCCGTGGTGAGGGGGTCCTCTGACACTTTTAAAAGGTATGGGAACACAATTAGCAGCGTTGCTAAGAGCCTTCCGGCGAGGTTATTACGGCTTCTAATGACCGACAGGGCGGCAGGCAAATACAGTCTCTTACTCAATCCAAATGTCACAGTGTCTGAGACAGGTGCATTTGGCAAACACACACACAGACACACACACACACCAAACACGCCAGCTTTTGTCAGTGGTCAAATCCACACTAAATAGGTATTCTTGTCTTTATGTGCACGTGTTTGTGCATGTATGTGTGCGTGTGTGTATTCTTGTCTTTATGTGCACGTGTTTGTGCATGTATGTGTGCGTGTGTGTGTGTGCGAGTTTGTGCTAATGTATGTGTGTGTGATTATGAGTGATGTGCTGTTTGTGTGTGAATGTATGTGTGTGTGCACATGTGCATAAAGTGTGTGTGTGTGTGTGTGTGTGTGTGTACAGCATACACAGATGCTAGGTGTTCCATGTGTACAGTAATGTATGTGTGTGTGCACATGTGCATGTGTGTGTGTGTGCACATGTATGTGTGCTTGATTGATTATGAGTGATAAAGTGAACGACTGTTTGTGTGTGAGTGTATCTATGTAGGTGACTGATGAAGGGAGTGTGTGTGTGTGTGTGTGTGTGTTTGTGAGTACAGCATACACAGATGCTCAGGTGTTCCATGCGTAGTACAGTAATGCTAATATGTGATCGGTGGCACTAACTTGTGTTGTCTCTCCACAGATGCAATGGCAGCTCCATCTCCAGCCAAGAGCATGGGAGACCCAGGAATCACCCCCCTCTCCCCCTCTCATGTTCAGGTGAGACTCAAGAATCACCCCCCTCTCCCCCTCTCATGTTCAGGTGAGACTCAAGAATCACCCCCCTCTCCCCCTCTCATGTTCAGGTGAGACCCAGAGTTCACCCCCCTCTCCCCCTCTCATGTTCAGGTGAGACTCAAGAATCACCCCCCTCTCCCCCTCTCATGTTCAGGTGAGACTCAAGAATCACCCCCCTCTCCCCCACTCATGTTCAGGTGAGACTCAAGAATCACCCCCTCTCCCCTCTCATGTTCAGGTGAGACTCAAGAATCACCCCCTCTCCCCCTCTCATGTTCAGGTGAGACTCAAGAATCACCCCCCTCTCCCCCTCTCATGTTCAGGTGAGACGCAAGAATCACCCCCCTCTCCCCCTCTCATGTTCAGGTGAGACTCAAGAATCACCCCCCTCTCCCCCTCTCATGTTCAGGTGAGACTCAAGAATCACCCCCCTCTCCCCCTCTCATGTTCAGGTGAGACTCAAGAATCACCCCCCTCTCCCCCTCTCATGTTCAGGTGAGACTCAAGAATCACCCCCCTCTCCCCCTCTCATGTTCAGGTGAGACCCAGAGTTCACCCCCCTCTCCCCCCTCATTTTCAGGTGAGACTCAAGAATCACCCCCCTCTCCCCCTCTCATGTTCAGGTGACTACATTTCATGTTCAGGTGAGACAGAGTTCACCCCCTCTCCCCTCTCATGCTGCGTTCTCCCCTCTCATGAGCAACACCCCCTCTCCCCCATAGTGGTAGACCCAGAGTCTCTCCCCCTCAGTGGCTTCTAGGGCTGCGTTGAAAGAGTCAGGAAAGAGTCATTTAGGTGTAATGGTGGCATTTGTTCATCAAATCCTTGCTGAAATGTACCCTTGGAGTACTGGGCTGCCAACTGCAGTTGGTAAACGTTTGTCAACAGTGGTGTTAATTTCACAGGTTTGTTTGTCAACAATTGTGTTTATATCACATGTTTGTTTGTCAACAAGGGTGTTTCATGCTGACAGGTCATGACAGGTTTCATGCTGACAGGTCATGACAGGTTTCATGCTGTATGTCTCTTTGTTTGGACATTAGGACATAGTGCAACAGATGTTTCAACACCTGCATTGTTCATATCTTGTACTTGTGCATTTACCTGTGTGTTTACACTGTGTGTGTGTGTGTGTGTGGTTTGGGACAGCAGCAGGACACAGATGAGACCCCGGCGGGACCATCCTTTACGGTGGTGGTGGCCATCGACTTCGGCACCACATCCAGTGGCTACGCCTACGCCTTCGCCAAAGAACCAGAGTGTATCCACACTATGAGGTGTGTGTGTGTGTGAGAGAGAGAGAGAGTGTATCCACACTATGAGGTGTGTGTGTGTGAGAGAGAGAGAGTGTATCCACACTATGAGGTGTGTGTGTGTGTGAGAGAGAGAGAGTGTATCCACACTATGAGGTGTGTGTGTGTGTGAGAGAGAGAGTGTATCCACACTATGAGGTGTGTGTGTGTGTGTGTGAGAGAGTGTATCCACACTATGAGGTGTGTGTTTGTGAGAGAGAGAGAGTGTATCCACACTATGAGGTGTGTGTTTGTGAGAGAGAGAGAGTGTATCCACACTATGAGGTGTGTGTGTGTGTGTGTGTGAGAGAGAGAGAGTGTATCCACACTATGAGGTGTGTGTGTGTGAGAGAGAGAGAGTGTATCCACGCTATGAGGTGTGTGTGTGTGAGAGAGAGAGAGTGTATCCACACTATGAGGTGTGTGTGTGTGAGAGAGAGAGTGTATCCACACTATGAGGTGTGTGTGAGAGAGAGAGAGTGTATTCACACTATGAGGTGTGTGTGTGTGAGAGAGAGAGTGTATCCACACTATGAGGTGTGTGTGAGAGAGAGAGAGTGTATTCACACTATGAGGTGTGTGTGTGTGAGAGACAGAGAGAGTGTATCCACACTATGAGGTGTGTGTGAGAGAGAGAGAGTGTATCCACACTATGAGGTGTGTGTGTGTGAGAGAGAGAGAGTGTATCCACACTATGAGGTGTGTGTGAGAGAGAGAGTGTGTATTCACACTATGAGGTGTGTGTGTGAGAGAGACAGAGAGAGTGTATCCACACTATGAGGTGTGTGTGTGAGAGAGAGAGTGTATCCACACTATGAGGTGTGTGTGTGAGAGAGAGAGTGTATTCACACTATGAGGTGTGTGTGTGAGAGACAGAGAAAATGTATCCACACTATGAGGTGTGTGTGTGAGAGAGAGAGAGTGTATCCACACTATGAGGTGTGTGGGAGAGAGAGACAGAGAGAGTGTATCCACACTATGAGGTGAGAGAGAGAGAGAGATCTGGAGGATGAAGGATGTGGTGAATAGAGAGAAGTAAGTGAATTATAAGAATTATAATTATAAATTATAAAAGTGAAGAGTAAAAGAGCATGAAAGAACAATGAGAGAGAGAGAGCTGAAAAGAGAGATGAAGTGAAAGAGAGAGAGAGCTGAAAAGAGAGATGAAGTGAAAGAGAGTGAGATAACTGAAAAGAGAGATGAGGTGAAAGAAAGAGAGATAACTGAAAAGAGAGATGGAGAGAGGGGGTGACCTTGGGGAGGAAGGAGATGAGAAGAATGAGAAATAACAAAGGAAGAAAGGAATGAAGTTATAGATGTGCTTCTGGAGAGAAGAGGAGGGGGAGGAGAGGAGATGAGGGGAGAGGAATGGAGAGAGAAGAGGAGAGGAGGGGAGAGGAGGAGAAAGAAGAGGAGAGGTGGGGAGAGGAGGAGAGGGGAGAGGAGAGAAGAGAGACGAGGAGAGGAGAGGAGAACAGTAGAAGTAAATAGCTTCAGTGTGGAAAGATGACGAACAAGAGGTGGCCGCAGAGTATGAAGCAGCAGTGATTTGTGTGTGTGTGTGTGTGTGTGTGTGTGTGTGTGTGTGTGTGTGTGTGTGTGTGTTTAGGGCAGGAAGAGGGGTTCACTCTACATGACCAGGAACACAAACACTGCAGGCGGCTCAAGGGACCTCCACACATTATTTAGTTTGGATCAGAACACCGCTGCACTATCTCTCTCTCTCTCTCTCTCTCTCTCACACACACACACACACACACACACACAGAAAAAAACAATCAACCTCATGAAGTCTGGTTGGTTTGGAAACAGGCTGACTGAAGAAGAAACCAAAGACGTGTTTAGACTGCATTGTGTCACACAAACACACACACACACACACACACACACAAACACACACTTTTGGAACCAGTGGCATCAGAGGAGAGAAGGAGTGGCATGTTGGATTTGTGCAGCAGACAGTGTTCAGCTTGATCTCTGCCTCTCTATTCATGAGGACACACATGCGGAGCCTCTCCCACATTGCAAGCCCTCTTCGATGGATGACCAATACCTGTCCAAGCCCTCTCCGATGGATGACCGATACCTGTCCAAGTTTTTTACTGTCTGTCAGATAGTGCAAGCGTGTAATGGGTCCACAAGCCCATTGTTTAACCTCTGCAGCTCACCGTAGGTATAGTTAGCAACGTGCTAGTTCTCAATTGTACTGTTTCTGTGTTTCAATAACATTTTGAAATTAGCACTGTCAGCAGGCAGAGTTGGCTATCAGAAACCTTGTAAATAACTTTGCCGTAAATAATTTGGCTTTTGAGAGGTGCTGTGTCTCCATCCACACGTTCACAAAATGTTAGCAAGACGAAGCTAAACGTTTTTATAAACATTGAATCGGTATGTGGGTAGACAGATGACACTCCAACCATTGTGTGTGTGAAGGTGTGTGTTGGTGCTACACGGTACACAGATTTATGATGGAGAACTGTGAAAGACAAATGGCTCTGTCAGTACGACTGTGTGTATGTTGTAATGGAGCCGGGGAAATATATAATGAGCCCTTTGCTGACCACCAACACTCTGGACACTTCCCCTCTGATCATAATAATGATTATTGGTAATAATCCCCCTCTGATCATAATAATGATTATTGGTAATAATCCCCATCTGATCATAATAATGATTATTGGTAATAATCCGACTGATTAAAATAATGATTATTAAAAATCAGCTGCCAGCATATAGTTTTGATCTAATAAGTCCTAATTAGTTGCAAGCCATGTGACCCCACAGCTCCACACACTTGCTAATGCATCAGTGCATCAGAGTCCCGGGGTCATATGAGTTGGCCTGGCCGGTTTCAGGGTTCGGTTCCGGGCTCAGTTCTGGTGGTGAGGGGAGCGCTGTGGTCCCCATTAGGGGTTCTGACCCCCAGGGTAAATAAAATACTCATTCTGTTAGGAGAGTGGAATGCTCATTTCATGCTGTTCGAGTTAAATGCTCATTCTGTTCGAGTAAAATGGTGCTTATTTTGTTAGGAGTGTAAACATTGGACATGATTGGTTTGACATCGATGTGAGTAATTGATATGACCGGGATTAGTGTGTGTTGGCACTATGAGTGGGATTGATGTGAGTGATTAATTAGACTGGGATTAGTGTGTGTTGGCACTATGAGTGGGATTGATGTGAGTGATTAATTAGACTGGGATTAGTGTGTGTTGGCACTATGAGTGGGATTGATGTGAGTGATTAATTAGACTGGGATTAGTGTGTGTTACTGACATGCCTCTGACTCAATCTCTACGTACATCTACACACAGCTGAGAGTGAGACTCTTCCTCCTCCTCCTTCTCCTCCTCCCCTCCCTTCTCTCATCTTTCTCAGTTCATCTGTCTGGCTTACTTCCCCTGTGGTCACACACACACACGCGCACACACACACACACACCACACATTTGCAGACTCACACACTCATACATACAAACGTGTCACACATGATATACACTCACCCACACACACACGCACAAACACACACATGCACATATACACTCTCAGACAGACACACACACACAAAGTGAAGCACATGAATAATTCACTGCAGGTCTTTTTATGATCATGTCTGAGAGCTTTGGGGTGGGGTCTTTATGTGCTTCTCTCCTCTGTCTGCTGTGTGTGTGCATGTGTGTGTGTGTGTGTGTGCATGTCTGTGTGTCTGAGAGATGTGGAATAAGGGTGGGATCTCCACATGCATCCCCGCTCTATTTGTTGTGTGTGTGTGTGTGTGTGTGTGTCTGAGAGTTATGGAATAAGGGTGGGGTCTCTGCACACTTCACCCCTCTGTCTGCAGAGAGTGTGTATGTGTGTGAGTGTATGTGTGTGAATACGACCAAGCAAGCATGTGTGAGAGAGCTGTGGAGAAAGGGTGGAGTCTCTACCCTCTCCCCTGTCTGCAATCTGTGTGTGTGTGTGTGTGTGTGTGTGTGTAAGCTATGGTCTTTATACATTTCCCCCCTCAATAATAATAATAATAATAATAATAATAATTACAAGCAATAGAAAACCATGTGTGAGGAGAGCAGTGGGGAGAGGACTGGATCAGCATACCAGCCAATCAAAGACACACAGACTCATGAGCAGATCTATAGTAGGAACATACCTACAGTAGGAACAGACCTACAGTAGGAACATACCTAGAGTAGGAGCAGACCTACAGTAGGAACAGACCTATAGTAGGAGCAGACCTAGAGTAGGAGCAGACCTAGAGTAGGAGCAGACCTACAGTAGGAACAGACCTATAGTAGGAGCAGACCTAGAGTAGGAGCAGACCTAGAGTAGGAGCAGACCTACAGTAGGAACAGACCTATAGTAGGAGCAGATAGTAGGGGCAGATATATGTGCATATTTCACCATTTAATCACCAATAAATTTGCACGTTTCATTTCCCTCATCTCTACATTTCATGTTGCTCTTTAGAAAATCATATTGTACATTTGTATTTGCATCATATATTTTCAACATGCTGTATTCAAATGCACAGCATGCTCTAAAACCACCACAACACCTATAGAAAGCCGAATCCATGTCTGATCCATACTATTCACAATTGGGATTGTATTGATGGCATCATGCCAAGATCTTATTGGCTGACAGTGTTGTATATGATGTCATCTCTCTGGTATGTGAATGGTTGAAAGTAACTGTATGTTGGCATCATGCTGGTATTTGACTGGCTGAAATATGTTTCCTCAGGCGTTGGGAGGGTGGCGACCCAGGAGTGTCCAATCAGAAGACTCCAACCACCATTCTCCTGTCCCCAGACAGGAAGTTTCACAGCTTTGGTTACGCAGCTCG
>JAIFZK010000045.1:3627500-3652500 GCA_027481765.1 Tenualosa thibaudeaui
TTGCTAGAGGCTTGCATGGCAATTGTAGTTTTGTAGGCAACAAATTAATTTTCGTGTTCACTTCCTAGTGCCCTAGTGCCCTTGGTCCATAGCACCCTTGGTCCTTAGCACCCTTGGTCCGTAGCACCATTGGTCCTTAGCACCCTTGGTCCCTAACGCCCTTGGTCCTTAGCACCCTTGGTCCGTAGCACCCTTCTTCCTTAGCACCCTTGGTCCCTAGCGCCCTTGGTCCTTAGCACCCTTGGTCCCTAGCGCCCTTGGTCCTTAGCACCCTTGGTCCCTAGCACCCTTGGTCCCTAGCACCCTTGGTCCGTAGCACCCTTGGTCCTTAGCACCCTTGGTCCGTAGCACCCTTGGTCCATAGCGCCCTTGGTCCTTAGCACCCTTGGTCCCTAGCACCCTTGGTCCCTAGAGCCCTTGGTCCCTCAATTCTGTAGCAGAGTGTCTGGATCAGTCGTGTGTTCCAGTCGTGTGTTCCAGTCGTGTGTTCCAGTTGTGCTCGGAGGTCATTTTCCGAGTTGTTTTTCATGTTCAGAAGCAGAATGACACAGCGCCCTGCCCCCTCTAATAAAATGATCCATGTCATTATGTCAGTGTAGTTGCAGCCTCTGTGTTGCGCTGTGCTGCCTAGATTTTGAGTCTGTGATACATACTATCCAATGCTCCAGAAGGAAGTGACATTGCTGTGTCACACACACACACACTCACTCACTCTCTCACACAAGCTCCTATCAGTGCCAGAGGCTTCTACAAAAGAGCTGACTCAGGGGAAGTACAGGACGTCTCTTCACTGCAGCAAATGCAGCACACACACATTCACACACATACACACACACACACACTGAGGTGAGGTTTGGTGACGTGCATTGCCTCTGCTCACTGCTGAAAATGCGCTACACACAAACACACACACACACACACACATAAGCACACACACTGAACTCTGTTCACTGCAGCAGATGCACACTCTTTTGCCGAGTCATGCTGAAGTACTTTACCTCTGTTCACTGCAACCACTGAAACACACACACACACACACATACACACATACATATGCACATACACACACGCACACACACACACATATGCACATACACACACGCACACACACTCACACACACATACATATGCACATACACACACGCACACACACATGCACACATACATATGCACATACACACACGCACACACACACATACACACATACATATGCACATACACACACGCACACACACACACATATGCACATACACACACGCACACACACTCACACACACATACATATGCACATACACACACGCACACACACACATACACACTTGAGCTGACTCATGGTGAGGTACATCACCTCTGCTCAGTGCAGAAACTGCAGCACACACACACACACACATACACACACACACAAACGCACACATGCACACACACACACGCACACACACACACACACTGCAGAGCTGAGTAATAGTATTCTACATCACCTCGGTTCACTGTAGCTGAAGCATTCTAAAGCCAGCTGTGCATCCATCACTCAGAGTGTGTTTCAATTCTATTATTGCGTTATCTTAACGTTTACACCTCATTGAGAGTGTGTTACATAAATGACCAGGTGACTCTAAGAGCTAGATAGTCACTCTGTGAGGTCATTCATGTGCGACAGATGTGAGATCATCAATGTGTGTCAGAGCCCTGGTATCTGGGAGGGTAAGTCATGGTGTTAGCTATGGCTCCTGCCTGGACGCTGCATTCAGCTTCAAAACATCCCAGACCACCATCTCAAACCCAAAGCATTTAATACATGTGCCAAAATACATCTCTGACCTAATGACCCCCCCCACACACACACACACACACACACAGCCATGTCAAACCTAAAGCATTTAATACATGTGTCAAAATACATGTCTGACCTAATGACCTCATACACACACACACACACAGCCATCTCAAACCTAAAGCATTTAATACATGTGCCAAAATACATCTCTGACCTAATGACCCCCCCCCCCCCCACACACACACACACAGCCATGTCAAACCTAAAGCATTTAATACATGTGTCAAAATACATCTCTGACCTAATGACCCCATACACACACACACACACACACAGCCATCTCAAACCCAAAGCATTTAATACATGTGCCAAAATACATCTCTGACCTAATGACCCTATACACAGTCACACACACAGCCATCTCAAACTCAGAGCATTTAATAAGCATACATAACATCCAACTGGCCTAATCACCCCATACAATCACACACACACACAAAAACATGTCTCTGCGCACCCAAAGTGACTGACATGCTGGCTGTCCCCAGGTGACCGCTACGTGGTGGTGGACTGCGGTGGAGGGACAGTGGATCTGACGGTCCATCAGATACGGATGCCTGAGGGACACCTGAAGGAACTCTACAAAGCCTCAGGTAAGCTCACTGCCCCTGCATGGTTATGTGTCATTACTGTAGGGGGTATAGGTCACTGCTATAAGGGGTATAGGTCAACACTGTAGGGTTATAAGTCACTGCTATAGGTGTATAAGTAATTACTCTTTAAGTATAGGTCACTGCTATACAGTTATAGGTCATTACTATAGGGTTATCATTCACCACTATAGGAGTATAGCCCATTACTGTGCGGCTCTATGCTGTAACTATAGGGGTATAATTCATCACTATACGGCTCCATGCCATAACTATAGGGGTATACATCACCAGTATACGGTTCTATGCTGTAACTATAGGCGTATAATTCACCACTATAGGGGTATAGGCCATTACTATGCAGCTCTATGCCGTAACTATAGGGGTATAAGTCACCAATGTCAGGCTATTAACTTTTATAATATTTTGTATAATATTCTGTCTCTCTCTCCCTCTCTTTCTCTCTCCCTCTCTCTCTCTCTCTCCCTGTCTCTCTCTCTCTCTGTCTATTTCTCACTCTCTCTCTTTCTCAGGAGGTCCTTACGGCTCCATCGGTATTGACTATGAGTTTGAGAAGCTCCTGTGTAAGATCTTCGGCCAAGACTTCATCGACCAGTTTAAGATCAAGCGTCCGGCTGCCTGGGTGGACCTGATGATCGCTTTTGAGTCACGCAAACGGGCTGCAGCTCCGGACCGGACCAACCCACTCAATATCAACCTGCCGTTCTCTTTCATCGACTACTACAAGAAGTTCCGCGGACACAGCGTGGAACATGCCCTCCGCAAGAGCAAGTGAGTGAGGGAGAGAGGGATGGAGGGATGAAAGGAGGGAGAGTATGGATGGAGGGAGAGATGGAGAGAGATGAAGGAGTCCTGAAAAAGAATATGAAGTTGTAGTGGTGCATTAGCTCATGCCAGCCCAAATCAGGAGTGCTATGAACTAGCGTAACGCTAGTGGTCTCAATCTGATGGGTTATCAGGAATGCTATGAGTAAGCATAATGATATTGGTCCCAGTGTGGCTAGCAGTGATGGACAAGCAGGAGTACTGTGACTTATCGTAACACTAGTAGTCCTAGTGCGGCTAGGCTAGCTGTGATGAGCACACAGGAGTGCTGTGAGTTATCGTAACACTAGTGGTCCTAGTGTGGCTGTTAGTTAGCATAACATGAGTGGTCCTAGTGCGGCTAGGCTAGAAGTGATGGGCAAACAGACATCCATTCCCTTCCAATTCAAGCACAGGCAGCTCAACTTCTGTCTTCTTGACATTTTGCTAAGTGAGCGGTCAGCTCCTTCCTCTGAGGATCTCATCTCTGGAGTGGTCAGCTGAAAGAGACCGTGGAGGGAGTGTGCTGTGTGTGAGCTTGCAAAGCATTTAGTGTGTCACACAGTCTTAATATTCAGTCCCTTATAGCCTGTGAAGGGATGCTGCTCTCTCTGGTTGCTTACTAAGCTCTCTGTGAGCATGGTGCAGCCTCCTGTGTCTTATGAGCTGAGGCCGGGAAAGCTGATCTTGGATCAGTTTTTGAAGCTTTGAATGGGATCTGATAATGCAGTGGCACTTTCTGAGCTAGGGGCCATCTTACATGTGCAAAAGCAAAAATGCCTCAGTAAAAGGAAGTACACTAGACTCATCTGAAGGAAATACACTAGACTCAGCTGAAGGAAGTACACTAGACTCAGCTGAAGGAAGTACACAAGATCATTCAGTCTTTCTGTTACATTGGGCTCTCCAAAAGTTTCACATTCGAGGGACTGTCAGGGAGACAGTGTCTAACTAGGACCCTAACTAGGACTCTAACTAGGACTCTTCCTCAGGTTTGAGACCAGAGAAACTGATCCCTCAGGCCTCTCTGTAAGCATCAGCTGGAATCCCTTCTTTAGTAGTCAGGTGTCTCCAGTACCAGACAGAAACAGCATGTTTTCCTCTTGGCTTCACCTGTTACTTATGATCAAATAGGCCTGTATACACAAGTCCCCTCTGTTCCCCAGTGATTTAACACGAGGTTGTTTATTTTTGTTGAATGCCATGGACACTGAAAATTACATTGCTGGGATATATTGTCCTGATTTGTTCCTCTTTCTAACTCTGTTGTGAAGTCCGCACAAAAACATCAAATGTGGCTCATCTACATCAGTCCCCAATGATATCATGGTCTGTGACATCACTCTCAGTGGCTCCAGTCTGTCTGAGTGACCCTTACCCCAGCAATCTGTCTGACTGGCCATCCAAGCAGCCTCCCCTCAGGGTCTCCAGGGTTCCTGGTAGCTGGTGTCATTCTGCCCTGGCCTGCCCTGCCCAGCACAGCTTCTCTCCTCCGGGGAGCCATCTGCCTAGAGACACCCTGGCCAGAGAAACTTGACACCACGTGGCGACTGATCCATCTGCTGCCCTGCTCATGACGAGCTCATATTTCTCTGGACCCTCTTTCTGGAGCAGTAATGGGAGTGCAGTATCGATTAAGAGTGTGGGGAAAGCTCACTGTGTGCGTCTGAGCTAGCGTTGAGCTAGCATAATGCTCGCTGCATTTAAAATCAATAGTAAATGTGTGCGCTTGTGTTTGAGCTAACGTATCACTCTCTGCATTTGGAATCAATAGTAAATGTGTGCGGTTGGATTTGAGCTAGCGTTGCGCAAGTGTAATAGTTTCTGAATTTAGAATCAGTAGTAAAAGTGTGTGTTTACATTTAAGCTAACATTGAGCTAGCGCAACATTCTCTGCATTTGGAATCAATAATAAATATGACTGTGGGTTTGGCTAAATAGAAATGCAGTTAGTGTCGGCTTGTTTAGCTGGCTGGCTGGCTAACTGGGCAGGACTTTTATCATTGGGAAAAAGCCCATCCTGTAGACATCACCAGACATCACAGAAATTCATTGCTTTAAGCCATCTAGCCACAGTCAAACCTACCCCATGTCTTTAGTGCAGTTAGTGTGTGTGTCCAGTGCAGTTAGCATGTCTCCAGGGTGTATGTGTGTTCCTGTGGGTTATACTATAGAGTTATCATGTCTCCAGGGTGTATGTGTGTTCCTGTGGGTTATACTATAGAGTTATCATGTCTCCAGGGTGTACGTGTGTTCCTGTGGGTTATACTATAGAGTTATCATGTCTCCAGGGTGTATGTGTGTTCCTGTGGGTTATACTATAGAGTTATCATGTCTCCAGGGTGTATGTGTGTTCCTGTGGGTTATACTATAGAGTTATCATGTCTCCAGGGTGTACGTGTGTTCCTGTGGGTTATACTATAGAGTTATCATGTCTCCAGGGTGTACGTGTGTTCCTGTGGGTTATACTATAGAGTTATCATGTCTCCAGGGTGTATGTGTGTTCCTGTGGGTTATACTATAGAGTTATCATGTCTCCAGGGTGTATGTGTGTTCCTGTGGGTTATACTATAGAGTTATCATGTCTCCAGGGTGTATGTGTGTTCCTGTGGGTTATACTATAGAGTTACTATAGAGTTATCATATCTCCAGGGTTTCTCAGATATCGGACTGTTGCTACGCCTTTGCTATCAGGAAGCCAGACTGATCCAATGCAATTAGCGTGTCTCCAATACATTTAGCGTGTCTCCAGTGTGTGTGTGTCTTCTTGTGCGTCTCCAATACAGTTAGCGTGTCTCTAGTGTGTGTGTGTTCCTGTGCGTCTCCAGTGCATCAGCGTGTTTCTGTGCTACAGGTGCATCATTGCAGCTCTGCTACAGCAGCCTTGATGTTGCAACTAGTGGTGAGGAAAGCCAGATGTTTGATGTGTCTCAGACCAACACACTAACCTCCATCTTTGGGCCTGTGTGACCTCTCACACACTCGCTAGAGTAAAGAGAGTTGCTCAAGTGCAGTTACTGGATCCAGCCCAGCTACTTCAAGCAGTTTCGAGAACATGCACAGCACTGTGGGATATTGAACGTCTGTTGGCAGGTCAAGAACAGCATGAATGTTCTCACCCCTCACCTTACACACACTGTACCTCATTTGTCCACATATCCACGCATGCAAAATACGACAATGTGGTGCAGCCAGTACAGGACCAGGGCAATGTAAAATAAAATAAAAACTATAAAGAACACTGGTGCAACACAGATGTCTTCTTCATTTTATTATTATTATTATTATTATTTTAATCGAAGGTGCATAACAACATACATATAGTCTTACATTAGCGTTGTGACGTTGTGTTGGTCATTTGTTATGCACCCTAAATAAAAGAAGCAAAAGAAATAAGAAGACATCTGTGTTGCACCAGTGTTCTTTTTTATTCTGCTTCTCATAGACGGGACTGCTTCTGTGTCTGCTCTTTCCATTTAGATACTCAGATTATCACTGTGGTCTGTCAGTAGGCTTCTGTGAGTCTGTGGCCTGTCAGTAGGCTACTGCGAGTCCAGTCTGTCAGTAGACTACTATGAGTCTGTAGTTTGCTGAGTACCCCTGTTTCTGTTCCTCCTCTTCTCTCTGTCTCTCTCATGCCTTCTCTCGCCTCTCTCTTCCCCCCTCTGTCTCCCTCTCACTCCTTCTGTCTCCTCTTTCTTTCCCCTCTGTCTCTCTCTTTTCCTTCTGCCTCTTTCTCTTCTCCTCTCTCTTTCCTCCACTGTGTCCTCTTCCCTCCTCTCTCTTTCAGCTTCTGTTTTTCCCTTTTGTATACATGATAAAAACAAATGTTCTCTCTCTCTGTCTTTTCTCTCCTGTTCTCTCTTTCTCTCCCCATCTTGTCTCTGCTCCAGTGTGGATTTTGTGAAGTGGTCTTCCCAGGGGATGCTGAGGATGAACCCTGATGCCATGAATGCCCTCTTCAAGCCCACTATTGACCACATCATCCAGCACCTCAGTGAGTATGCTATTCACATAAGACAGTTTTCCACTGAATGGCATCAGGTCGACTCGCCTTGACTCGCCTTGCTATAGTGGTAAACTACCCCAGTGTCACCAATGGGGAAAAGACAGTAAGAAAAATCGCAACAGTGGGTGAAATCAAAAGGATTTTGTTTCATCTTGGTTGGCTGCTTGCCACATACAGAGAGGTTTTTGGGGGTGACATTAATCCCTCTGTCACCTATCATGGCATGCTAACACTGAGCACTAACTGCTGAGGGCTTCAGAATGTTAACATTATGATGCTAGTGATAATAACGACCACTCAGGTACCTCCACCATTTACACAACATCACTTAGTATCAGTTCAGCTTGCTTGGAACCCTGACAAAGGTACCAGTATTTTAGTAATGGAAAAGCGAATAGAGTTGAGCCAAGCCAAGCTGGTATCAGTCAGTGGAAAAGTGGCTTATAGTAGAACCACGTTATAGAAATATTCAGGAAGAGCACTGTACACATATAGAACCACGTTATAGAACTCTTCAGGAAAAACACTATAAGCAAAGAGAACCACATTATAGAATCTTTAAGAACACTATATGCATAGAGAACCACATTATAAAACCCTTTAGGAAGAACACTATATGCATAGAAAGCCACATTATAGAACCCTTAATAATACTAAGCACAGAGAACCACGTTATAGAACCCTTTAGGAAGAACATTATGCACGGAGAGAACCATGTTATAGAAACTTTTAGGAAAGACACTATACACATAGAGAACCACATTATAGAATCCTTCAGTAAGAACACTATAGACTGTTTTATGGGTAAAACAAAAAGCAATGCCTGAACGTTCTATATTGTTCCCAAACTGCTTCCGCTACATTTACATCACATCAAACAGCCACATGAACCAACTGTTTGGAATGTTAAAATGGTAACGCTGTGGGAACAGCTATGACACTTCTAATCAAACCCTGTGAGAACAGCAATGACTCTTCTAATCAAACCCTGTGAGAACAGCAATGACTCTTATAATCAAACCCTGTAAGAACAGCAATGACTCTTATAATCAAACCCTGTGGGAACAGCTATGACACTTCTAATCAAACCCTGTAAGAACAACAATGACTTATAATCAAACCCTGTAAGAACAGCAATGACTCTTATAATCAAACCCTGTGGGAACAGCTATGACTCATCTAATCAAACCCTGTGGGAACAGCTATGACTCATCTAATCAAACCCTGTGGGAACAGCTATCTGTCCTGAAATCTGCACCGCTGAATTCCTTGAGTTGTTTTTAAACAGCTGGAGTTTTTGTTACTGTTGCTTTGATTTTGTTGTCTGTTCGTCTGCATGTTAGTTGTGGTGTGTTGCCATAATTTAGTAGGTGGTCATGAGGTCATTATAAGCCCCAATCCACATGAACTATATGGATCAGGTGCTGTGATCAGTTTCACCTTTCACCCCTGACACCATCTGACACCATCTCGTAGCATTCTTGAATGACCTTCAGCAATGCTAATATTCACAGAGAGCTGTGAGCATGTTAGCGCATTTTCATACCCCAGTGTGTATGTGTGTGTGTATGTGTGTGTGTGTGTATGTGTGTGTGTGTGTATGTGTGTGAGAGAGGGGGGGGGAGGGGGGAGATTAGCATGGGATAAGAGTTTTTTCTCTGACATTCCCTGGGGTTGGTCCCTAACTTATGTGTCTCTTAAAATAGACTTCATAAGAATGTGTGTGGTTCAATGTGAGAAATTGACATTATATCTGTGTGTGTGTGTGTGTGTGTGTGTGTGTGTGTGTGTGTGTGTGTGTATGTATGAATGTGAGAAGTAGACTTCATGTGTGTGTGTGTATATGAGAGAATGTGAGCTATAGACATGCTGGATTTGGGCCATTGTTATTGAATGCTTCGTCCTGAATATGTTGGCCATTTAAGTAAGAGCAGAGTTCACAGATACAGACCAGAATACATGATGTCAACCTGTCACAGAGTAGGTACACAGAGCTAAAGTGTTACATAGATGTGTGTGTGTGTGCATTTGTGAGAATGAGAAAGGGAGGGCTGAGTGTGTGTTTGTTGGGGTGTGTCAGAATGACAAAAAAGAGAGACCGTATGAGTGGGTCATGTGTGTGTGTGTGTGAGAGAGAGAGACAGAGTGGTAATGGTGGAAGAGTGGGTGATGTGCCATTTTTAATTCTCAAAGGAGACATTCAGGACATGAACGTAGCCTCTCTCTCTCCCCTGCTCTTGTTCCTTTCTTTCTCTTCTCTTTCTCTCTACAATCCTTCCTCTTAAAATAAATGATCTAAATTATTCATGGAGTTTTGGGCGGGGTAAATCTAGGTCACCCAGCCCTGGCCTCTGCACTGTGTGTGTGTGTGTGTGTGTGTGTTTGAGATGAGATTTGGCTCACACACTCGGGCCTAAACTCTGTGCCATCTGGCTCTCAGTGGTATTCCAGTGAACAGTGATGTAACTTGTGATACCTCTGGACTTCTCGAGCTTTAGTCATTCACTGTGGAGTGGTCCAGAGTAATGAAAGTTAATCTCCTCTCCTTTCTCTTCTCCTCTTTTCGCTTCACCTCTCTTCTCTTCCCTTCCCTTCCCTTCCCTACTCTTCTCCTCTTCTCTCCTCTCTTCTCTTCTCTTCTCCTCTCCTCTCCTCTTCTCTCCTCTCCTCTCCTCTCTTCTCTCCTCCTCTTCTCTTCTCTTCTCTTCTCTTCTCTCCTCCTCTCCTCTATTCTCTCTTCTCTTCTCTTCTCTCCTCTTCTCTTCTTCTGTCTTCCTCCCTCCTGTACTCTTCACCAGCTGACCTGTTTGAGCGTCCAGAGGTGACGGAGATCAAGTTCCTGTTCCTGGTGGGCGGTTTCGCCGAGTCTCCGCTGCTGCAGAAGGCGGTGCAGGACATGCTTCAGGGCCGCAGTCGCATCATCATCCCACACGACGTGGGCCTGACCATCCTTAAGGGCGCCGTGCTCTTCGGCTTGGACCCCGGCGTCATCAAGGTGCGCCGCTCGCCGCTGACCTATGGCGTTGGCGTTCTCAACCGCTGGGTGGATGGCAAGCACCCGGCCGACAAGCTGCTGATCAAGGAAGGCACCCGCTGGTGCACTGACGTCTTCGACACGTTTATCGCAGCCGACCAGTCGGTGGCGCTGGGGGAGACAGTGAAGCGTAGCTACACGCCAGCCAAGCCCTCACAGCAGGTCATCGTCATCCACGTGTACTGCTCCGAGAAGGAGGCCGTGGGATTCATCACTGACGCAGGGGTCCGCAAGTGTGGCACACTGCGACTGGACCTGAGCGGCACCGAGCCCCCACCACCAGCACCAGGAGGCGGACCGACCCGCCGCGAGATCCAGACGCTCATGCAGTTTGGCGACACGGAGATCCGCGCCATGGCGGTGGATGTGGTCACCTCCCGCAGTGTGAAGGCCAGCATTGACTTCCTGAGCCAGTAGGGCTTGGAGGCTGGAAGGGAGGGAAGGGGGCTTGTGGGTATTGGAGTTCTGATACACACTACCATCAGAGGTCCCCATGCCCCCCTCCTTCATTCTCTTACCCTTCTCTGCCGAACCCCTACACACACACACACACACACATATGCGCGTGCATGCACCCACATACTCACACACACTTTACCTTAGAGGGACAGTCGTCTGAATGTCAAACCCGTCGGCATCATTCTTGTTTTTATTTCTTTAGGAAAGCCATCTTTCCTGGACTGCACCTGTGAAACCACACACACACTCCATCACACTGAGGACTCGCTAACGCTTGTAGCACTCCCTGTCTTTGTGTCCTTACTCTCTCTCTCTCTCTCTCTCTCTCTCTCTCTCTCTGTAACACTGAGGACTATCTCACACTTCTCACGAAGCTCACGCTTCTAGTCTGTACCTTTATCCTTCCTCCCTCTGTCCTGTGTGTGTGTGTGTGTGCGCGCGCGTGTGTGTGTCTGTGCATGTGTGTGCGTGTGTGTGTGTGTATGTGTGTGTGACCATATATCCACACAAAAGCCGCAAAATTCAGCTTCCTGTCAGATCCAGCTGCCGCCAAGCATGTGAGCCAGTGGATAGATGTCATCCACTGAGGTCTCTGTCTATATCTCTCTCTCTCTCTCTATCTATCTATCTATCTATCTATCTATCTATCTTCCGTCTCTCTTTCACCTTCTCACAACAGTCCAGCAGCTACATGACCCTGACTGGTGTCACCATGGTAACCCAATGCCAGTCACATGAGCAGATGGACCAATGAAATCTCACCACAGTCAGCAGGGTTGCCAGTCAATTAGGCATGATGCCCTCTCTGTTTGCCAGACTCAGACCTGTGTTAGCGGAATGGGACACCCTTGGGTTTGTCATCTCCAAATCACTGTTTAACTACAGGCAGCTCTGCTGTGTAAGTTGGCCACAGCCAGTCTTCCACCCTCAGTACAGCACTAGTGCTGAATCAGAGCTAAATTAGTGCTAGACTACAGCTGGATCAGAACTGAATCAGAGTTTAAGTAGTGCTGAATTTGTGCTGGACTAGTGCTGGATCAGTGCTGAATCAAAGCTTAATTAGCTCTGAATCAGAGTTTAATTAGTGTTGAATTGGTGCTGGATAAGTGCTGAGTCAGAGCTTAATTAGTGCTGAATCAGTACTGAATTAGTGCTGGACTAGTGCTGAATTAGCGCTGAATCAGTGTTGAAATAGTGCTAAATTAGTGCTGGACTAGTGTTCCATTCTTCATAGACTGCAGCTGTCAAGACCACCAGCGTCATGCTCACCTGAGCACCCGCAACCAAGAAAGTCTGTTCTTGTTCTAGTGTTCTAGTCCTGTAGAGTTTACCTGCAGGTGTTCTATTGTGGTTTGCCCTGGAGAGTTTACTTCCAGGTGTTGTTCTAGTGTTCTAGACCAGCTGACTTCACCTGCAGGTGTTCTAATGTTCTAGAACAGTAGAATTCACCTGCAGTTGTTCTAGGCTGTAGCCCTGTAGAATTTACCTGCAGGTGTTATAGTGTTCTAGACCAGCTGACTTCACCTGCAGGTGTTCTAGTGTTTTAGACCAGTAGAGTTCACCTGCAGGTGTTGTTCTAGGGCTCTAGCCTTGTAGAGTTCACCTGCAGGTGTTGTTCTAGTGTTTTCAACCAGCTGAGTTTACCTGCTGGTGTTGTTCTAGTGTTCTAGGCCAACGGAGATCATCTGCAGATGCTGTTCTAGTGTTATAGCCTTGTAGAGATCACCTGCAGGTGTTGTTCTAGTGCTCTCGACCATCTGAGTTCACCTGCAGGTGTTGTTCTAGACCTATAGAGTTCACCTGCGGGTTCTGTTCTAGTCTTCTAATCCGGTAGAGATCTCCTGTAGTCCTCTCCCTCCCGCACAGCTGCAACAGGTGTCTGATGACACAGGTGCATCAGGCATCAGCACTGGTCTGTCCCGTCTCACCAGTGCGTCTCCGTCCCCAAGGCCACAGTATGCTAAGGAGACCATTTTACCTATTGGACTTGAGCACTGGAGCACACTAGGCTGACTAGAGGAGGGCTTTGGAAAATTCAGTTCTACTGCTTTGGTTCTCTGCGGAAAAGATGTGTGGCAGATGTTGTCTTTGAGTTCTGTTGGCTAGAAATGGTCATTTCACGCTGCTTTGAAACTAGTTAGTGTAGTACCAAAAATATTTTCACTGAAACACTTTCAAACCTCCCAGTTCCTCACAGCATTCTCTTCAGGCTTGTCGTGAGACAAAACACATCTCTAGTTCCGCCCATTCTTTTGACTGACAAGCCTTTTATTTGACTTCCTTTGTCACATTCCGCCTTGTTACTTGTCCTCACAACGCTTCTTTCAGCCATGTCGATTTGAAAAAAACACACAAAGAAAAATCCTCGAATGTGAAGTATTTTGTGTCGCTGCTAATGGCTGTGTGTGTGCGTGTGTGTGTGTGTGCAAAGTGAGTGTATCGAGAAAGCCATGGCTGTCTTCTCGCTGTCTCGCTGGGCTGGGCTGGATAGGATTGGGCAGTACAGCCACCAGTCAGGAGAGCAGCTGAGGGCCAGCGTCCTCAAGTCAACCAATCATATCCCAAGCTGGCCTGTTGATTTGTGTATATATACAGTATTTAAAGAAGTGTTGTACAGGTTTGTAGTCTTATTTTAGCAGCTCCCAAACAAAGCATGGATGGTGTGGCCATGTGTTGGAATGGATGTGTGTGTGTGTGTGTGTGTGTGTGAAACAAGCACACATCTCTAAACACCCTCACCAGCTTATATACATCATAATGATAAAAACTAAAAACAAAAAAAAAAGATGTCAGAGAGTGGGAGAGTGTGTGACACCTATATGTCTATATATAATCAATTAAGCATTTTTTTAAGAGAGGAAAAAAAAACTTGAATACCTTTTGCCCTTAACATGAATAGTGACTCTGCTAGTGTGCTTTGCATTGAGGGATCGAGTGGGTTTTGCCAGTGAACAATGCTGGATCAGCCCTGAATCTCCTGTCATTGCCTGACTTCAGTAATAAGATCCCCTGTCTTTAGTGTACTTTATTAATGAGCAATAGCAGACCGCGCTAATGGGAGCAATCACACATCCCAGGCCTTCCTTGGTTCATCAGCCTGCTTCTCTCACAGAGCTGGATCCTCTTCCAATGCCACAGACTCAAATACTCAACACAGAATCAACACAATCTCAAAATAAAACAATACAATCATTTTCGGTATGAACCTTTTGCAGAATTCATCCACAACAATAATAAACTCTACACTTATATTTGTGAGACATTTTTGAGCAAAATAAGAGCAAACCATGCCTTGCTGTAGGTGGGTCCGTTAGGCACTGATTGATTAAAGAAAACACACACACAGCATGCCAAGCATGCATGCTGACTGGAAGTGTGTATTCCATAAATGATTTCCATGTCAACTCCCAGACCCACAGCATCTGAAAACTGGACATGATCTCTGACCATTGGAAGGCTCATCATCTCAGTAATCAGAACAGTGCCTAAATACTTGACCTTGACCTTGACTCCTGCTTCCTAGTACTGAGCATGGCTGCCAAACACCCCTCAACAAGCTGAAATATGATTGGCTCTGAGTTAAGGATTATTTCATCACATCACTGAATGCTTGGAGGCAAACTGGTGAAAGTGGTCCAATGGTAGTCGCTCAAACATGGGGGAGGGGGGGTCTCTTTTTTGATTGGTTGAAAAGGTATACCCACAAATTGCTTTCACCTGCTGTTGCTAAAGCTAAAAATGGGAAAAAAACTACAACTGTGTTCTTGGCAATCCACGTAATCTAATCTAATCTAATGTAATCTAACCCTTATGTCTTTTGGCTGTGGTTTAAAGCTATGCACGGCCTGCATGAGAAACAACAAAGACTCTTCCTCTCTTGCTCCTCTGCTCCTCCTCACTCTGGGGCCACTGAGGGATGCTGGGAAATGGAGGCAACTGGGAGTCAGATTTTGGTTTTTGTTTTTTGGTTTGTTTTTGTTTTTAGCCAAGAGGGACTGTGCTTTCAATGCCATCTGAAGCCATGCCCCATTTCCCAAGGACCACCCCTAACTCCACCCACATCCCTGCTCCAGGAAGTGATGGCGGTGGCCCACCGACATATGTGTGTTTTACTGGCACATGCACACACATCCTCCTGAGCACACTATGCTATTTAGTCTGTGGATATGCGAAACATGAACATTTGACCTTGAAGGACTAAATGTCACCTATTTAGCCTGTCAGACAGAGTGGGGTCAAAGTTCATCTCGTCTCCATGACAGCTGAAGAGGGTGGCGACTGGTGCTTTCCCCGAGACGCCAACTCAAGAGCTACTCAACAACCACACACTCTTCTTGATGCCCCTCCGTCATCCCTGTGGCGCTTTAAGGAGCTTGCAGTTGTGTTGTGCATGTGTGTGTGTGCGTGTGTGTGCGCTTTCATGCATCTGTGTGTGTGTGTGTGTATGTGGAACTTGCAGAGCTGATGCTGTGCAGAGCTGATTCTCCGCTCTAGGAGAAGTGGTTGCAAACAGCAAAAGAAAGAACATTAACATTGCTATTTTTCCTTCTGCACTCTCTTCATGTATCGTTTTTCATGCTTTTCTGTCTTTGTCCCCTCCTGTCTTTGTCCCCTCCTGTCTTTGTCCCCAGTCCTCACCCCCCCCCCCCCTCACCCCTTGAATCTTGTTTATTTGTGCAGCTATGTTTTTGCACCTAATACACTAAACTGGAGCTGTTTGTACTCCGATCAGGTGCTGGTATCCACATGCTGACATGAAAGGCACTCTCTCCACATGCAGCTCACACTGGTTCACTAGCTTTGGTTTTCTACTTGCTCTGATGCAGGGGAAACAGGTTGGTTTCTGTGTAGTCATAGCAACAGACATGTTTCACAATCATGTATTGGTGAGATTTAAGGTCCGAGGCTTAAATCAAATGTATGTATGAGTGGATGGAGTTTTCCTGTGATCCAGGCCACACGTGTCCTCTGCTTGACCCAGTTTGTTGTCTCTGGAGTGGGGAAGACTGGAGGTGGGGATTCCTTTCTCTCCTCTCTCCTTTCTTCTCACGTCTCCTGTCCTCTTTTCCCCACTCATTCTCTCGTTTATTTTCTATTCTCTTCCAACTCTCTCTCACCACTCCTCTCCCCTTCACTCCTCCTCTTCTCTCCTCTCTCTCCTTTCCTTTCCACTGTTCTTTTCCCCTCCCCTCCTCTCTCTCCACTCCTCCTCTTTCCTCTCCTCTCTCCCTCCTTTCCCCTCCACTCCTCGTCTTTTCTCTCTCCTCTTCTCCTAACCATCTTGCACAGTCCGTATGTGTGGGGATGTTAGCGCCCCTGTATGGTTAGCCTCTAGCCTTCTGCTCTTGCCATTTGCACAAAAAGAAAGTGTAACTGCAATCTCCAATGCCAAGTAGCCACCATCTAACTGTCTTCAAATAAAGCCTATACGTATTTCAAAGCTCTAACCACGTGTCTCTCTCGTCCCTCTCATCTGACTGCTCTCTGTCAGCCTTCGGCTACGCAGACATAGGCACACTGAAAAAATGACAGTTTGGTTTACTCAATCTGTGTAATTTCACATTCCTACATGGTTGGATCCACAGTGGTTCTGGGTTACTGATGGAAATCAACAGACGTGGAACCCTTTCCTCCAGACCTGACGCCTGTACTCACTTGGCCCTAACCTCTCCAATCTGACACCCAGAAATGATGCTTTTCTGTGTTGACTACTAGGCATCAATGTCATCATTCAAGGAGACCTGTGTAAGTATGCCTGTTGTTAGCAACTCCTCGCTCCAGACAAAGCTAGTGAATGCTAGGAGTGTTTAGTTGGACTTTCATTGGCTGCTTTTCATTGACTGAAATAAATCCTGTGATACAACAGGTCACATCTAGAGTAGCCACTTCACACTTCACTGGCAGCAGTGTAGCAGGCATTGTGTAGGGGTCATGGGCAGCAGCCTGTGTTTTTCACAGACACACACACACACACACACACACATTTACTCCTATCAGACAGCATGTGTGGGGTCCCCGTGGAAGACTATGGTCGTCAGTCTTTCTCTGCAACCGTGCACAGGAAACGAATTGTTTGCTAATATGACTGAATCATCATTTATGCTTTTGTCAGACGGTAAAATATATCAAAGTATATTACATAAATCCAAGGTGACACAAAAAAACTGCAACATAACTGAAACCTTAGGCCTACTATGGTTAGTGTGCTACTAGCTAGCAGGATATTACTTAGGCCATACGTCTGTCTGTCTGTCTATATATGTGTGTGTGTGTGTGTGTCAGCACAGTAGCCTACACACAACAGATTCAAGTGGCAGGTCATCTCTGCTATGAACGTGTTCCAACAGCTCTCATAATAGTGGCTGGCCAGAGAGGGCGGGTGCCAAACGACCAAGAGGACGAGTTTGTTTTGAGAAGCAACACTGCCATCTAGTGGCAGTAAAGAAAATGTATTTATTGTCGGGGACAACCAGAATGCATTACGCACCGACGAAGCCTACTTTCCCTTCCTCAGTTCCAAAATAATTTAATTGAGTTACGAATTTACTACAATTTGCTTTTAAATTATGAGAATAAGCTATTTTATTTTCCCTCTGCTAAAATGCAAATGTATTATGATAAATTAATTGGACTATTAAAACCGTATTGTTAAGATTAAAAGGGGTGCCAAAAATAAGATCAGTACCAGGCTTTAGGCCTACAAAAAAACTGTTTCTTAATTTTGACGCAATATGTTAAGTTGGTCCATTGGATTTAATACAAAAAAAAGAAAAGAAAAGAAAACTTAATGTTCAGTAAATAGTTTAAACAGACCTGAATGCAGTCAAAAGTGATGCTATTACTGCTTTCGGCGTAAATGGAGGTGTGTTGGACATTTTTTGGCTGTCTCAGGGTCAACGATCGGTGGGACCAAATGCAAATGAGGAGATGGATCAACGAAATTTTATTTATTTTTTTGCACTTTAGCGCACAACTAGAGCGAACTACAGTACGCGCTGTATAACTGGAATCGCTCTGATTTTACCTAACCGTCCAGATTCTTAATTACCCCCTGCCTCAAGTACACTCGTTTATGATCCAACACTGTGAATATGAAACTAAACGCAACCACTTGTGAATCAATCATAGCGGGCGTGTGTGTTATTTTAACACAAGTACTTATGAAGAGACTCTCAACCCCGCGCGGAGCAGGTTTACTTTTTTCTCGCGCGCAGAGAGGCGCGAGTGCGGTGAAGTGGGAGGCGACCAATGAGAACTTTTAGATCAGAAACAGAACAAAACCAGGCGACTTAACACGGCAGTTTCGAGCACATTGGTGGATGTCTGTCGAATCAGTCTGTTTTTTCTGTTAGCAGTAGCACCAGCTCTTGTGTAACTCAGAGGCGCAACGGGCAGAAACTAATGATACTCACTTACACCTTAGTCAGTAGGTTATTTGTGGTACATTACATTAATGCTATCATTTCATATCCGACTGGCAATCGCTTACGTTCAGCAATTGCGGCTTTGAAAACGTGCGCGCGTCTCGCCTCTATTATGGTTCTCTTGTTTTTAACTTTATAATTCATCTTTGATTATTAATGCATTGTGAGTGGCGTAGTAAATTCAATAGAAACAGCTGTGGTGCTAACGAAAATGCCATGGGTAGGCTACACTGATCATTATGACTCAGTCTTTTCAATATGGCAAGCATCACGCTTCCGGCCATCCTTCATCTCCCCTGTAGTCACACCATTTATTCTTCTCTTTGTGCCGCACTTCCAATACAGCGGCGGCCCCGATGGCCTTCTCGCGCAAAGGGAGTTTAAAGCCGGGCCGCACTGAAAGGGAACTTTTTCATCCGACGCGCTCGCTTTCACGTCTTCACCTCGCTTTTGTGTGCCATCTTGAACGTCTGGTTTGTGTTGCCACTCCGACGCTAATGCTTTGACCCGTCTATCCAACAGAGCCAAAGACGGCCCCGGGCTATGGCATTCTGATCAAAATGAGACGCTGTCATTCGCAAATTCCCTCAGACAAGCCCACTGTAATTACAGGAATTAGCGAGCTATTTTGTCATTAGCCGTTGTACTGAATGGACAAGAAAGAACCCGTGTGTGTGTGAGAGAGAGAGAGAGACGCCTGTGAGACATTTAAGTAGCCTAGGCAGTAAGCGCGCTCACGCGCGCGCGCGCACACACACACACACAGTAAAAAGCACTACTTAATTCCGTGTTTAACGCTCTAATGTAGTTCGGCGGTGCGCCAGAGACTGCATGACTTGTCTGATCTGCATTGTGCGGATCTGATGGAGGAGACGGGAGAAAGTCAGCGGGGACTAAACGCACTTTGTTAGCGCCCCGATGAAAATGGCAGCTCGCCTATTCTTCCCGCACTATTTATGTGACACTGATTATAGGGTGAGTATTCAAATAAATGAATCCAAAACAATGACACGCAATCAGTGCTGGTGAAGGCGATGAAAGGCACGCGGACAGATTAATGAGAGCACGGGCGCGCACGAGAGCTCCCATTGAAATTACACATATATGTGACACATTAGGGCAGAATTTTGGCTAGGTTGGGTTTTGGATGTCAGAGGCAGAAAAGGCGGGGGGCATCTTAACATATAATTTAGAGGCAATTTGTGTTTTTGTAACGACGCGAAAACACTCGCTGCGTCAACATAAATGAGAGCGATGATTAGCTTGAGCTTGCCAAACCAGAGAAGCGGCAGGCGAGGCGAGGCGAGGCGGCCTTTGTTCGACTGCGGGGGAGTGGGTCTGTGGCTTTTCATTCGCTAGTTGAAGAAGATGGTTCATGATCGAATGTCACTGTTTGGATTGAGATGAGGAAATAACTAACTTTGTAGACACATGTGATTTAACCAGAATTATATGACTGTATTCATGAGCGTGGAAGTCACAAGAAACCACAGTGTGTGTGAGAGAGAGAGTGAGAGAGAGATATCTTTATTGATATGAGTGATGGGCAGATTGTTCTGTGATGAGTCAGCGGGAGGCGCATGGTGTCAGGGTCTGGAGAACGTTCTCAAGAACCTTCTGGGTCCCGCAGAACTCAAACCTGGACAGACAAAAGAGATGGTTTTAGTCAGATGGTTTTATTTAAATGGGTTAGTCAGATAGTTTTGGTTAGATGGTTTAGGGCAAGTAGTTAGTTTTGTGTCTTAGAATGTGCATTCCCCATCATATTGGTGTGATTAGGCTCGTGTGTGTGTCAAAGTGAGAGAGTGTGTGTATGTGTGTGTGTGTACAGAAGCCTATTTCTTTCCCAACCCCACCCAATCATTACTCTTGAGCTATACAGTATTGTATGCACAGAGGGGATCTGTTATGATATTACAAAAGGTGCATTTCATACAAAAAGCAAGTCTCATAGAAGGTAAGGTAAGGTAAGAGTTTGCAAGTTTTTCATTGTCTCCTCATGTAACAATATGCAACTTGAAGTCCTCTATTAAGGACTAGTGAAGCGATTTGCATTGCCTCCTTATGGTGTTGTGGCAGCTATAGTGTGCAATGTCTATTCTATGGCCTACCTATATTCTGGATTAGATTCACAATGTGCACTGACACACTTTTGCACTATAGTTATCATAGCATCCTACACATTCTACACTACTTCCACATCCAAACGTAGTACCCTAAATGGCACACAATTTTGCATTTTTTCTCTTTATTTTTGTTGTGTGTATATGTGTGTGTGTGTGTGCATGTGTATATCATGTTATGGATGCTTTGGGATGCCTGAGTTTCCTTCGGAATAAATGAAGCATCTATCTATTTCTCCCTCTCTCTATACCGGAACCATGGAGACAGTGAAGGTTGGGCTCAGCTATTCAGCTGTGGTTCTTTGTCTCCACCCAGTGGCAACAATTAGTAACTACAGACCTCCAATGAGGATGCCACCTAAACCAAGGGGAAAGGGTTAGGGTTAGGTTTACTGCTACCTTGTCTTTGTCTCACAGCAATAAATAAACTCTCATAATTTTAATCTGTTTCAAATCATCACATTCCTTATGGAAGAAGAAGAGTATTTTAAGAGTTAAGTTAACTTAAATTGGACTTAATTGGGCATGGACAACAGACTATTTCTTAAATTAAGAAGCGTGAGACATTTACTAGATCTCTCTGAGTTCTTATTCTCAATTGAGATCTGATTTGAATCTGACAGACATATAGACAGACTGAAGGTCAGAGACAGACAGACAGACAGACAGACTGAAGGTCAGAGACAGACAGATGGACAGACAGACTGAAGGTCAGAGACAGACAGATGGACAGACAGACTGAAGGTCAGAGACAGACAGATAGACTGAAGGTCAGAGACAGACAGACAGACTATAAATCAGAGACAGACAGACAGACTGAAGGTCAGAGACAGACAGATAGACTGTAGGTCAGAGACAGACAGACAGACAGACAGACTGAAGGTCAGAGACAGACAGACAGACTGAAGGTCAGAGACAGACAGGTGGATAGACAGCTGGCCAGACTGAAGTTCTCGGCTAGTCACTGAGGATGGGTGCTGATGGCGTGCGAGCCAATAACAACACAGACAAGGGCAGCCAGCCAATGAGAGTGAACATACATCTTTTTGTCCCGCCCCCGCAGTGCTTGTATGCGCGTGGCTCCAAAGCGTGGCAGCATGGGGTTCAAGATGTTGTTGTTCCAGACGAACGTCACGTGAGTCACTTCCCCCACGTCCACATCCGTGTCCACAAACGCATCATAGCTCTTGCCCGGCTTCAGGAAGCCACTGACACACACACACACATGGCAGTTTTAAACATATCAAACTGGAACTGGAACACACACACAACTGCAGTCACAAACACACAAGCGCATGCACACACACACACACACACAGTGGAAAAACACACGGCAGTTTTAAACATATCAAACTGGAACTGGAACACACACACAACTGCAGTCACACACACACACACACACACACACAATGTATACGCACACAACACGCACACACATGCAATACATACGCACACAATACACACACACATACATACACAATACACACAACACACACACACCCAGTCTATAAACCAAGGTTAAGGCAGGGCTGGCGTACATGAAGATGCGGTACTGGCGAGTGTTGGCAGTGGCTCCATAGAGCGCCACCTTAAAGTAGCCGGGGTTAGTGATGGAGCCGTCAATGGTGACGTTTATGTGGTAACGATAACCTGAAAGCAAACGCACATCAAAAGAAAGGTGCCGTTTCCAAGGTAATGGGAATCTAACACAAACTGCACAAGAGGAGTGGCATTCATGATATGTCACCAACCTGCACATCATCTGCCTGTGCTTTAAGAGTGACATTTAGTTCAGAGTTTACAGTTTATTACAGTTCATATGTCTAAATAAGAGTCACCATTTATGCCTGGAGGAGAGAGAGAAAGGGTTGGAGACGGAGAGATAGAGGGAGTGAGAGAAAGTGGGAGAGGAAGAGAGAGAAAGGGAGGGAGAGGGTTCTTACGAACGAAAGGAGCGTTTTTTCCAGTGGTCATGAAATATCTCATCTTGCTGATGCCATCTGGAATCTTAAAGGTGTCTGCAAAGTGACCCATGACTGGACATTCTCCCTCAGAACAAGGGAAACAGCTTCCCTGAAGGACACACACACACACACACAGAGAGAGAGAGGCACTGGTAAGAAGCAAGGAGAGACATTTTAGCAGATTGTCTAAATGGCAACTTCAAAGCTGGGGGAGATTAAATGTTGGCTTCCTTTACCAACCTTCAGCTCTCCTCACTAACAATAACCTGTGAGTGTGTGTGTGTATGTGCATGCGTGCATGTGTGTATGTGTGTGCATGCGTGCATGTGTGTGCGTGCGTTCGTGTGTGTGTGTGTGTGCGTGCGTGCATGTGTGTGTGTGTCTGTGCGTGCGTGCGTGCGTGCGTGCGTGTGTGTGTGTGTCTCTGGCAGTCGGCAGGACCTCCAGGGTCCCCAGTAAGAGGAGAGCACCATGTGCTTTGGGTCTAGCGGATGATCTGGTCCTTGATGACTCACACACACTCACACACACACACACACTCACACTCACACACACACACACTGATGCATTGCCACCCTCTAAGTCATCAACTTCTTGGGAGATGCTCTCTGATCCAACCAAGGTCAAACTAAAGAGCTCTGATCCTGGCTGATGTCAATTCAGATAGCTGACTACACCTTTTACTGCCGGACTGGCTCCCTGATGGGAGACGAAGTGTGTATTGAAGGAGAGAGAGTGTGTGTTCCCAGCGCTCTCTCTCAGAGGGGGTTGTGGGGGTGTCAACACCCCAGGAGAGAGAGTGTGTGTTCCCAGCGCTCTCTCAACACCCCAGGATTGTCAGGTGTCCACGGAGGCAGGAAGCCCCCTCAGAGAGATTTGGATTGTGGGTATTTTATTTCTTCTTTTGAACACTCCGCAGATCTTCACCCTATAAATATGAAGATGAGCTAGACACTGTGTGTGTGTGTGTGTGTGTGTGTGTGTGTGTGTGTGTGTGTTGTAGAGGCGCAAACTTAGGAGTGTGTTTTATAGTGTGAAAACAGCTATGTTTATGGCTGCCATCTAGCCAGAACCACATGTGTTTATGAGGTGAGAGACATCACAAGGGGACAGCAGCACTACACACACATGCACACACACACACACACATGCACACACACATACACACATGCATAAAGGCAAGGTGACATTGTACTGAAAAACACTCACACACACATTCAAACACACACACACTCACACATAAAATGAAACATGAATATAACAAATGAAACCATACCAAGCAAACAGTGGAACACACATCACAAGGAGGCATTGGCACTTCACACACACACACAAGAATCAGAAAATCATTGGGAGAGACTGGCATAAACCCTACCCACACACACACACACACAGAGAGAGAGACATCCATAGATATCCAGCATGTTACTCAAGTCTAAAAGCATCTATAGGGTTCTATAGGGTTAGTAATAAAAGATAAGTGTTCTATAGGATTAGTAATAAAAGATAAGTGTTCTATAGGGTTAGTAATAAAAGATAAGTGTTCTATAGGGTTAGTAATAAAAGATAAGTGTTCTATAGGATTAGTAATAAAAGATAAGTGTTCTATAGGGTTAGTAATAAAAGATAAGTGTTCTATAGGATTAGTAATAAAAGTCAAATTACAAGTAGGGGCCTAAATATACAAAAAAGCAGTAAAAACCTGAAATGTTACAAAGTTAAAGTTTGTTTAAAACATGTTGCCTACAAAAACTTCAAAATATGTATTAAAAGCCTGAAAAACGTTTCTGCTTGCTTTTTTGACTTTAAGATGATGTCTACATCATATGAAAGCAAAACAAATCTAAAAGATTTGAAACAAAAAGACAAGCAGTTAGATCACATCTATAAGATAAAGCAGTCACATCACATCTATAAGTACAGGTTTCACGGAGAGCACTTGTTGGATTACCCAATGACAAGTCAGCTTCCCCAAGACTTTGTTGTAGTTATTTAGCAGAGCACCAAATTAACACTGTCTTCATTTGATACGTGTAACTATACTGTCAACTAAAATTGGAGTTGATTAAAAGTGGAGTAAAAGTGAAGTGGAGTAAAAGTGAAGTGGAGTAAAAGTACACAATGAACTCAGTAGATGTAGTGAAGTAACAGAAAAAGTTGACAGAATTTCTACTACTCAAGTGAAGTACAGATTCACTCACACAACATAATGTGTAGTACTGTAGTGAAGTATTTATACTTAGTTACTATACACCTCTGCACACACACACACACACACACACACCTCTGATGAGGGACACACACAGAGATAACAGCAGTGTCCCCACTGAAGGAGAAAGCATGGTATATAAAGTCAAGCACACACACACACACTTAGCGTCTGGTGATGTTTGGTTGGGCCGTGATCCAAGTGGAGGATGAAGTGTCATTAGGGAGAACAGCTGCAGACACAGCCTGGGCAAAGGGGTAGCCTGACCTATGGAGGGTACACACATTGTGTGTGTGTGTGTGTGTGTGTGTGTGTGTTGACCTGTCCAAGTGAATCAACATCCAAAAACTGCAGAAGAAAGTGTTCACAGACATATCAGTGTCACAACAGGTGGCCAAGACCCACTGTTTCAACCACCACCCCCTACACACACACACACACACACACACACACACACACACACACACAAGTCTTCAGCTCAGTGAGGCAAATGCTACATTTAGGCACATGGGAACTTCAGAAGTTTAAG
>JAIFZK010000045.1:3657500-3660000 GCA_027481765.1 Tenualosa thibaudeaui
GAGAGAGAGAGAGTGTGTGTATGTGTGTGTGTGTGTGTGTGTGTGTGTGTGTGTGTATGTGCGTGTGTGTGTGTGTGTCAGGGAGAGAGAGAGAGAGAGTGTGTGTGTGTGTGTCAGGGAGAGAGAGAGAGTGTGTGTCTGTGTGTGTATGTGCGTTTGTGTGTGTGTCAGGGAGAGAGAGAGAGTGTGTGTGTGTGTGTGTGTGTGTGTCAGGGAGAGAGAGAGAGAGTGTGTGTGTATGTGCGTGTGTGTGTGTGTCAGGGAGAGAGAGTGTGTGTGTGTGCGTGTATGTGTGTGTGTGTGTCAGGGAGAGAGAGAGAGAGAGAGAGTGTGTGTGTGTGTGTGTGTGTGTGTACCTGTGATGCGTCCGAGCCCCTTGGTCCTGCGTCCAGCCTCTGCAGCAGCGTGAGCTCCCAGACTGTGGCCAATCACATGCATCTCACCCACCGACTGCTGGAAAGAGTTCTACCGACACACACACATGTGTGTAAGTGTGTGTGTGTGTGTGTTTGAGTAATCTTGCATATGTTCACCTAAAACTCTTGCACAGACATCTTAAACTAGATACACACACAGACAAAAACACAAGCATAGACATACTTGCTCACAAGCACACACACACACACACACACACACACACACACACACATAGAGCATGATGAAAAAGGAAGCATTCAGCTCCTACAGGCTGTTTCCCCTGGTGGTGACCTTATAGATATGAGGCACTACTGATGCCTGGTTTAGGGCCAGCTGTGTGTACATTGGCCTTAAGATACGGTGTGTATACTCTGACCTTCAGATATGGCATCCATACATTGACCTTCAGATATAGAGCACACACACTCTACTTCATATATATCGCACACACACTCTCCTTCAGATATAGCACACACACACACACACACACTCTACTGCAGATATAGCACACACACACACACTCTACTTCAGATATAGCACACACACACTCTCCTTCAGATATAGCACACACACACACACTCTACTTCATATATATTGCACACACACTCTCCTTCAGATATAGCACACACACACACACACACTTTACTGCAGATATAGCACACACACACACACTCTACTTCATATATATCGCACACACACTCTCCTTCAGATATAGCACACACACACACACACAGACTCTACTGCAGATATAGCACACATACACACACACTCTACTGCAGATATAGCACACACACACACACACACACTCTACTTCAGATATAGCACACACACACACACTCTACTTCAGATATAGCACACACACACACTCTACTTCAGATATAGCACACACACACACACTCTACTTCAGATATAGCACACACACACACACTCTACTGCAGATATAGCACACAGACACACACACTCTACTGCAGATATAGAGCACACACACTCTAATTCAGATATAGCGCGCACACACTCTAATTCAGATATAGTGCACATACACTCTACTTCAGATGTAGTGCACAAACACTCTACTTCAGATATAGCACACACACACACACACTCTACTTCAGATATAGCACACACACACACACACTCTACTTCAGATATAGTGCACACACACTCTGCAGATATAGTGTATTATATAGTTTTCTATAGTCTGTCTTGAGTTCAGATGCTCACCTTCATGACGGACATCATGGCTGCCACCAGGGCTCCCACCACTCGCACGTTGTTTGCTGCCTGGGGGTACTGGGTTCGGCCTCCAGTCCTCCAGTCCACACTGATGCAGTTAATGTTCTCCACTTTCAGCATGAGCTACACACACACACATAGTCCCCAGTATACAGTACATGTGTACACACTGTGCTGAATTTTGCTACATTTTCATTCATTCATAAGATTTCTCATTTCTCAGCAATCAAAACACACTGTTCACAGCACATCTGTTCTGTGTCTCTATAGCACATCTCTAATGTGTTGACAGCATATGTGTACTGAGTCTCTATAGCATATGTCTAATATGTTTATAGCATATGTGTACTGTGTCTCTATAGCACATCTATAATGTGTTTATAACATATGACGTGTACTGTTGATAAGTGAATGTACTGCTGACACACCTTGCACATGTCTGAGGGCCAGCTCTCATCCCCCTTCAGGTAGCCATGAATGATGAAGCGGGTCTTCAGGCTGGACTCGTAGTTTGACACCTCCAGGTCCTGGCGACTCACTGAGATCTCCTGTGAATGAAACACACACACACACACACACACACACACACACACGGTCATACCCAAGAATTCCTGTCTAGTGCACACCTGAGTACCTGTGTGTGTTACCTGGTTGGTGTTGTGGGTTGTGTGAGGAGGAATGTGTGTGTGAGAGTATGTGTGTGTGTGTGTGTGTGTTACCTGTAGTCAGGAGTGAAAGTAAGCTGGTGAGGTCCAGTACTCCACACCGCTAAATGATTCAGAGATGGTGTGTGGTACCTACCATCTGGGTGTACTGAACATGAACTTTGAGACTAAATGCCTTTTCTCTA
>JAIFZK010000045.1:3662500-3677500 GCA_027481765.1 Tenualosa thibaudeaui
TGTAAGCTACACTGTATAGAAATGTACTGTCACATACATGAATTTGATAATGATTATGAATCAGCGGACAGTGTGCTGTATGTATGTAGGGGGGGGGGGGGCAGTGTGCTGTATGTATGTAGGGGGCAGTGTGCTGTATGTATGTGGGGGCAGTGTGCTGTGTATGTATGTAGGGGGCAGTGTGCTGTATGTAGGGGGGGGGCAGTGTGCGGTATGTATGTGGGGGGGGGGGGCAGTGTGGTGTATGTATGTGGGGGCAGTGTGCTGTATGTATGTAGGGGGGGGCAGTGTGCTGTATGTATGTGGGGGGGGGGGCAGTGGGGTGTATGTATGTAGGGGGGGGGGGCAGTGTGCTGTATGTATGTAGGGGGGGCAGTGTGCTGTATGTATGTAGGGGGGGGGGGCAGTGTTGTGTATGTATGTAGAGGGGGGGTGGGCAGTGTGCTGTATGTATGTTATGTATGTAGGGGGGGCAGTGTGCTGTATGTATGTGGGGGGGGGGGGGGGCAGTGTGCTGTATGTATGTTATGTATGTAGGGGGGGGGCAGTGTGCTGTATGTATGTTATGTATGTAGGGGGGGGGGGCAGTGTGCTGTATGTATGTAGGGGGGGCAGTGTGCTGTATGTATGTAGGGGGGGGGGGGGCAGTGTGCTGTATGTATGTAGGGGGGGGGGCATTGTGGTGTATGTATGTAGGGGGGGGGCAGTGTGCTGTATGTATGTGGGGGTGGAGAGGAATGTTATGTGTGGAGAGATGTAAGACAAGTCCATGGAGTAGTAGGGGATGTATGAACTGTTAGGAGATGTCTCAGGTGTGTATGTGTGTGTGTGTGTGTATGTAGGTGTGTGCACACAATGTGTTTGTGAGTGTTGTGTTTGTGAGTGTTAAGGAGTGAATGCGTGCAAAGTCAGTATAGTGTGTGTTTATAGTTTGGATGACCTGAGGATAGAAACTTCTCCTGAGTCTCTCAGTTCTGGCCTTGTGATTACATGGGTGTCTTTTTGATCTGAGTTCTGGCCTTGTGATAGGTGTCCTCTTGATCTCAGTTCTGGCCTTGTAATAGGTGTCCTCTTGATCTCAGTTCTGGCCTTGTGATATGTGTCCTCTTGATCTCAGTGATAGGCCTTGTGATAGGTGTCCTCTTGATCTCAGTGATAGGCCTTGTGATAGGTGTCCTCTTGATCTCAGTTCTGGCCTTGTGATAGGTGTCCTCTTGATCTCAGTTCTGGCCTTGTGATTACATGGGTGTCTTTTTGATCTGAGTTCTGGCCTTGTGATAGGTGTCCTCTTGATCTCAGTGATAGGCCTTGTGATAGGTGTCCTCTTGATCTCAGTGATAGGCCTTGTGATAGGTGTCCTCTTGATCTCAGTGATAGGCCTTGTGATATGTGTCCTCTTGATCTCAGTGATAGGCCTTGTGATAGGTGTCCTTGATCTCAGTGATAGGCCTTGTGATAGGCGTCCTCTTGATCTCAGTTCTGGCCTTGTGATAGGCGTCCTCTTGATCTGAGTGATAGGCCTTGTGATAGGCGTCCTCTTGATCTGAGTGATAGGCCTTGTGATAGGTGTTTTCTTGATCTCTTGACCATTATTAGGACCTCCAAAACCTACACAGATATAGTATCACTGCATGATTATGACCATCCTATAACTGCAGTTGTTTATAACAGTAAAGGGCTTATTGGCTTGACATTTGCACTCATCAGTACCACTGGTAACAATGCTTTATTACAGTTTTTCACAATTGCTAAAACACTATTTGGTCTGCAGCCTAGATGTTTATTCATTGCCAGTACTGTAAATGTATTTTGCATGGTTAAAAAAGAGTCAGGATTCCGCATCTAATGTACAATAAAAAATAAATAGGGAAAATCTACAATAAAAAAATCAATATTACAATACAAAAAAGAATAGGGGAAAACACCCCTCTTCCCCTGTGCCTCTGGTGTCTGTCCATTGTTGATATGAAACTCCAACCAGACTGTTTCAGCTCTGAACTGGTATATATTGGTTGTCATATCATTAGACACAAGTGTTATTGATTTTTCATCTGTGCTTTAATGTTCACCTTCTGCTTTGTTTGGGTAACAATATAACTAAGAAGTGCAACACAATGAAAAAAGTGTTTAGAGTGTTTTTTAGTGTTAATAAAATGTACCTACCTTGGTGGAAGTGGTCAAGAACAAGAACAAACCAAGAGCACAAACACAGGTTACTGTAAACTACATTTTCTGAAAGCCTGTGATTGTAGATGTGATTTACTATAACATGCATTGAGACTTGTCCCAACTTCCTCCATCCCATGGACTATTCATAGGTTTCTAATGCATGTCAATGCAATTACTGTATATGGCTTTGAAAACAATAGTTTTCAGTGAGCATGACTGAAACAGGTGTATTTTCACTGTTCATTTCTGTTATATCTGTTAAACTCACACTCAGCATGGCCAGAGCATGTCAAAAAAAAAAAAAAAAAAGCAGTTGGTTTCGTTGGGTGGGGTGTGTGATGGGGAGTGCACTCTGACCCTATTTGGCCCGCTGCCTAAATGTGTGTATTCACTGCAATACAGTTACCCACTGTAAAAGCATTTTACATGACAAAAAAGGAGTCAGGATTCAGCACCTAATGTACAATAAAAATAAAAGAGGGAAAATAAAAAAAAATTACAATAAAATTAAATAATTGGAAAAAATACCACACTTCCCCTGCACTTCTGGTTTCTGTCCATTGTTGATATGAAACTCAAACCGGCCTGTTTCAACTCTGAACTGGTATATACTGGTTGTCACATAGTTTTAACAATATCATTAAGAAGTGCATCACAATGCAAAATGTATTGAGTTTTGCAAAAAGTATTAATATTAAGTTTTACAAAATGCACCTACCTAGGTGAAAGTAGTCTATGGTTTTGCAAAAAAACGAGATTAATTCAATAAACGACTTCAGGTATTTGAGAATTTGATTCAGAGAATAGAGTTTAGTGTTTTAGCAACTGTGAATGCCTAATATTTAAATAGTCAGAAATTCATAATCGACCTGTCCTGTCCAGAAGTGGAGGGAATGCGTACTCGCCGTCGCGCATTTCTTTAAATAGATGTGTTAGTTTTACAACTTTTTTACGTTCAGTTTATGACTCTGAGTAGTTTGTGTTGGAGAATCAATGACATCGTCCTTGCCAACCACCAAGCTAACCTGCGGGAGTGGAGATGAAAGTGTCTACGTAGACTGTGTTGAGGTTTGCGCTTGCAGTGGATCATATTTCGAAATGCAGTAGTAATGGGCGATAGATGGCAGCAGAGAGTAAGTATCAATTTTCTCTTCGTTTCTCTCGGGTTCTGTGCACGTCTGGTGAGCGACCAATTTATCTGTGGAGTGATTATCTCTCAAGTAACAAACTCGGGTTAAATTTTACCGCTGGCCTAGGTTTCCTACAGGACGACAACGACCATCTAACATTAGACGAGCAGTCTTGGTATTTCCAAGACCACGAGCCCGGTGGAGCAGGCTGGCTTTCAACAAAAGAGCTGACACAGCGACCTATCCTCGGCAAACAACTTCGAGTGATTGAGGCCTGGTCAGCCGCCCGCAGAGTAACCTAAACTTGTCTCTGCTATTAATGTTAGGACTTCAGAGAGGAACACTTGAACCTCGAGAGAAATCAGCTAATTTTGATTGCCGAGATTAAATTCTGGCGTCGTGTTAATAGATCCGAAAGCAGCTTTGTGTGATGAGACAGCCCTAAATTGTTTCGATGTCGTTTAGAAATGTGTGACTCCAGTGACAGTGCGTTTCTTTAGAATGCGCTTTTGAGAGATTTAAAATCCCCTCTCAATCTGATCCTTAGTGGATTGTTTGGCGTTTGTTGGCGACAGAAGGGGGAGTAATCGGGACCAGATGCTTTTGCGGGCGCATTCTGATGGTCATTGTGAGTTTGGGTGCCAGTAAACCCGGGATAATCCCATTGGAAAATATCCCCAAGGGCCGTCATTTTCTGGGGGTCCGCTTGTACAAATACTGATTAATTAAAGGTGTCTGGGTTAGTGTTGGAGAAAGGGAAACAAACCAGTGCCAATCCCCGAGGATGTGTGTGTGTGTGTGTGTGTGCGCGCGCGCCTGACACGTCTTTTGTTTGATGTGAAATCTTGGGGTACAGTCTGCCATATATTTGTGTTTGCTCATTTCCCTATTCCAACCATAACCAATTGATCACTTTGAGGATTTTCCCCTCAGTTATTTAGCCCATGGAAAGCAGTCCTTGTGTGTGAGGTCAGAGCTGGTTGCCTGGGTCGCAACCTTTGTCATCTTGGCACAAAGCCTACAAACCTTTCCTCCAGTGTGCAGAGATGTCAGAGTGATGGTGTGTGTCACAAAGGAAAACTTAAACACACGGCACGTCTGTAAATCCAGGCAATCATCCTGCGGTGAATAGCGAAGGTTTATGCCTCCCAAGGGCCCAGAGCTTTGATATCCTTCAAAGGTTTCTCTTTTTCATTCGCTGATAGAGCTCTGTCATTAATTTGCCCTGGCTGGTGTGTGTGTTGGGGGGGCTGCTGCTGGGAGGGGGAGGCTGGTGTGTGTGTGTGGGAGGGGGGTGTTAGTAGGCGGGCGGGAGCAAATATCGTGCGAGCAGGGACAGAGGCCCGAGGGCCAACGCAAGAGGAGCAGGAAAGCCAGCAGGTCTATCTTACGGGCTTACCTCAGGAATTTTAATCCCTCTAATGTATTACAGTTGGGGAGTAATAGTCCAGCTCCTCAGCACAACAGCAGAGAAACACAGGGCTTTAAGAGACGAGATGGAGGGCAGGCAGAGAGGGGCAGAAACCCAGAGGAGCTGTAAACTTTGGCAGGAAAAAAGTCACCTTAGGGTACACTGGGTCAAGTGTGTTTGGAAATTTGCAAATAATAAAATGAAAAAAGCAGTTTTCTCTTGTTATTAGTGGTGAACATGGGCCAGAATACAAAAACAGAGTGTGAGGACAAAAAAAGAGAGCTTTTTAGTGTCAAATACTACTGCAGTATTTGTGCGCATGTGTGTGTGTGTATTCTGTTTCTCTGTGTGTATTTGCATGTGTTTACAACTACATATCTAATTCTATGTGAGAATGTCTTTGTGTGTGTACTAAATAAATGTACTGTATGTGTATGTGTGTGTGTGTGCGCGCACGCATTTGTCTGTGGGTAGCCTACAGTGTGAGACTGTATGTTTATGTGCCTTTGTGCAAATTCACGAACATCTGTTTGTACTACAGGGATATGTGCATATGTACGTGTGTGTGTGTGTACATCTGTTTGTACTACAGGGATATGTGTATATGTATGTGTGTGTGTGTGTGTGTGTGTGTGTGTGTTTGACAGGACACTGTGTGGTCCTAAAAGTGCCTGTGCCGGAGGCAAGGCTGTGTGAGGCCTTATGGAGTGAAGACAATAGATGCTGTGGTCTCCCTCTCTCCCTCTCTCTCCCCCTCCCTCTCTCCCTCTCCCCCTCTCTCTCTCCCTCTCTCTCTCTATATATATATATACCTGTCTCTCTTGCTTTCTCTCTCTCTACATTTTTCCCTCTCTCTCTCTCCCTCTCTCATCATAGGGCGAGGTGAGGTAAAGACTAAATTGAGAGGAAGCCGTGCCGTGACAATACTTAATCCCTAATCTCATAACGAGGGCTTACTGCCAAACGAGCATCGTTGTCACTCCCACCCACAATGGCCTCAGTAACACACCTGAAAAACACAACTCCCACACTTGAAAAACACAACTCCCACACCTGAAAAACACAACTCCCACACCTGAAAAACGCAACTCCCACACCTGAAAAACGCAACTCCCACACCTGAAAAACACAACTCCCACACCTGAAAAACACCCCGAGCTTCCACTGGAGCGTTAGGGTTGAATTCAGAGCTGCCTTTTGACATGTACAAACAGTGTAGGCCTGAGTATCAGAGTCAGTGCAGAAACAGTGTAGACTGGGTATTTGGGATGAACTCAGAGCTGTGCTGTTTTGCTTCTGAGATGCAGAGATGGTGTTGACGTTGACACTCTTTGCTCCAGAGAGGCTTCAAGCCGAGGAGCCAATCAGCAGACAGCGCCTGCAGCCTGTGGCCCTCTCTCCATACTGAGCTCTGCTCTGCTTTGCTTTTAGTAAACAGCTGTACAAACAGCAGGCCTCCAAATCAATTTCAGACCAAGGCTCCAAAGTCATATTAAAAAAGTTATTTCACTGAATACAACTTTCTCGTTCCTGCCACACTAAAAAAAAATCCTTCATTTAATGTGTTCATTCCTTGTTGAGAATAGTGAATGACTCCTTAAAGAGAGCAATATTAAAATCCCATGAATAACTTCTCTGCGGCACTGATCAATTTGTTTTGTTAATAAGTTTGCCAAAGCCAGATCCTCACACTTTAATTTTCTTAATCCTCATTTAGAACATAATATAAAAAGGCACTGACATTTCTGTCTGTCTTCTGTTTATATTTTTAAGACTAATTACTACAGGGTCTTCTCTTAGAGCGATCAAATTTTCATTTCATCTTTTAATTTAGGTTCTTTTTCCCCGAGTCACGGGTTCACTGAATTGCAGATAGAGATAGAATAATGAATAGTAATTAAAGCAACGTTCCCTTTCACGGGCTGTGCAATTAGTAAATTAGTTCACACAGGACACAGCAGCCAATTCTTAAAATTAAACTCACGGCGCTTGCCGTTCCTGTTATGTAACAGACTCATTTTTGATATTAACTTTTTCATTATGTGATGATTACTTTGACTTTGAAGGAACTCCTCTCCCCCTCGTCTCTGTGGTGGGAGTCAGTGATGTGCGGGTGATCTTAAAAACGACCCGCGATCATTCGACGCTTTCAACCAACCCGACCGCAACCCGATCCGGAAAAATTGCTGAACACCAAATGTTACCCGACCCCTCGGTATATTTCTCCTTCAAAAATATAACACTAGGGGGAAAGCTCTTATGCCTTATTACGTTACATTAACAGCAAACACGAAGTATTGAAATGTTATGGTGCCGTTTAACGTGGGCTACAGGTGTCCTGAATGGCTTGGACTGAAAGTTGGCCTATGCGAAGGCTTACCTTACCTGTTCCGCATGTGTGGCGAGGCATATTCATCGCGCTTTATTACAGATGGTATCACAGCAAGCAGGCTACAAAAGTAGACCATAAAACAGCACCCGCACCTGTATTATGTTCATTTAGGCTATTTCTTCAGATGTTTTCCAAACTAAATATTAATTTTTTAAACGTCTCAACCGAACCCGAGCCAAATGGTTAGAGGAGGTTATAATCTAGGTTATGATTAATTTAGTGATATTTCTCGAATTAATGTAATGATATTTCTCGAAATCCTGGGTGAACACCGATGACCGCTCAATTCAGATCAGCCCGCGCTTCGCTGATGGCTGTCTACTGCTGTGAAAATGGAGAATGACAGCCTGTGCTCTCCTGTTGTGCCTCGGTATTGCATGGACACATGGAGCAGTGGAGCCCCTGCCTGAGGAAAGAAAGAAAGAGCCTTCACACACTCTCTGCTCTCAACCTGGTCGAGGTCTGGCTCCAGCCTCCCCCAAATGTGCTTCTGATCGGGTTCTGATAGCTCTGGTGCTGTCTGACCTACTGTTTGCCCCCCCCCCCCAAACACACACACAAACATACACACACACACATACATCTCCTAACTAGCAAAGTATTGATGACATTTTGAAAGAGAGGGGGTGTGAGTTGTGAGTTTAAATAAGGGTGACTAGACAACCTCGATTTCCGGGGATATTCTGTCCCCAGCAAAATGCAAGAAAACTCACTTAGTTAAAACATGACTTATTTTGATGATATTGACTGTAGAAATAGGACTGTCCCCGGCTCCCAAGGAAAATTAGGGAAATATCCAGAGGTCTGGTCATCCTAGATTATAATCTAGACTAACCATTACCTAGATTATAACCTATCCTAACCACACCCTAGATTATAACCTAGCCTAACTATAACCTTGATTACATATACAAATTTTCCATGGCGTACCATGGCTATCGATAGACTAGTGAGTTGTCCCAGTGACTAGGACAGGCATAGAGAGCATGGAGGAATATTTATAGCGTAGCTGGTGAGAGCTAGGGCCATTGGCCGCTTGCCGTCTCAATGCTAATTGGTTGTTGAATGTAATTTAAGTGATATTGGTCCCATGGAGGCTTTAGAGTGGCTCCAGTTATAACAAGTTCTCATCTTCTTGTCCTCAAGTATAACCACTGTCATCTCCTGAAGCCACACACACATACACCTGAGAGAGCTGAAGTGTGACTCACAGCACTCCAAACAGCAGGGCATTTTACACACCTGTAAATAGAAATAACCACACCCATGCCCACAGTGTACCCGGTCCTTCTCCTGTGACCATCACACCAACACACACACACATACACACACACACAGAGGAACACTGAACTATGATAAAGCTTGTTTGCTGAAAGACCATGATGCTAGCTACCGTTCACAATTAGCATTAAGAAGCGGTTATTTACGCGTAGCATTAGCTAGTCCACCACAGATGAAAAACAAGGTTAGCTGAGGCTATCTGTGATCTGAAGTTGTGAGTTGTGGTGTTGTGATGTCACACTCCAGGGATGTTTCTGAGTGACGGAGCAGGGCAGTTTGGAGTGGGGGACAAAATCAGACCCCTTCAGGTGGGGGGAATTCTCTGAGGTGGTTGTTATGGCGGTGGCTATGTTGGAGGGTTTGATCCTGGAGCACGCTTGGCAAAAGCCAGCCTGTTGTCCGTCAGACTGAAGTAAACATTAGGGACCAGGGGTGTTTGCCTGCAACCACAGTATTGATTGAGACGGGCCGCACAAGAGCATCCGAGTGTGGCCTGCTAACCCCACTAAGACAGGGCTGTGGCCCAGACACACACACAATATAACCACACATACACACATGTGCGCGCGCGCGCACACACACACACACACACACACACACACAAACACTCTCTTTCTTTCCTACACACTTGGGCACACATAGATCCATACGCACACACTTTCTCTTTCACCCACACTCTCTTCCCTCTCTCACAGACCTTCAACCTTCAACACACACACATCTGCTCATAAATACACAATTTACTAAACTCACAAGGAAAGAAACTCACAAACACACACACTCACTCACACACAGTCTAGTAGTCTTAAACCGTCTTTCGCACTCAGAACTAAACATTAGGCAACTCCTAACTTTACTAGCAACTTTCACAGCAAGAGGACTCAAGAATCCTCCACCACACACAGACAACTCACAGACAAAAATACATACCCAGAGCATAGCACACAGATGTTCACACACACACACACACACACACACACACAGAGTATATCATGACAAATCATGGCTCTGCTGTGGAGAGGACATCTTGTTATTTCTGTAGTGAGTGCACCTCAGCCTCATTGAAGATGTGACACGTGTTCTTCTGTCTGTATGAACTGTGTTTGAAGACCATAATTCAGCCTCTGCTTGCCACTGGTGCTGCTCCAGCTGCGTTATTTAGACTTTCTGATTAACCCCAACACACACACACACACACACACACACACGAGTCAGGAGGGCAACAGGATCTGCCCCTTTGAACGTCTCTCTGAGAGCAGTGAGCTCTTGAGCCTGTTGACAGGTTCGTCATTAACGTGAGCACGCTGACCTGATGTGTGTGTGTGTGTGTGTGTGTGTTGCTGTGCTGATGTGTGTCCATCAGTAATGTGGGTGCGCTGAACTGATGTGTGAGTGTGTGTGTGTGTGTGTGTGTGTGTCTGTCAGCACTGCAGGCGCGCTGTACTGATATGTGTGTGTGTGTCCATCAGTAATGCAGACGCAGTGAGCTGATAGATCAGCTTCAAACAGAGGATAAGCCCCCCCCCTCATCCCCCTTTAAGCTGAACTGGGTTGGCTCAGAACACTGGCACACAGGGTCCAGGTTTAGCTGTGTGTGTGTATGGGGGGTGGGTGGCTTTGAGTTGGGCATGCCCCTCTGGTCAGGATTGAGTGGGCATGCCTGGGGAAGGCTTGCGTAATGTTGGCACTCTCCCTCTGCCCATTTGGCCACAGCACTGCCCGCCTCAGTGCCCTTGGTGGTATGGCTTCAGGAATAGCCGTCTGTTAGCACAGTGCTCCCTGAACAGAACACCCTGTGTTCCCCAAAGGCCAGAGCAGCCCTGTAGGTCAATCAGATCAGTAACAAGACAGCAGGAACATCTCCATCTCTCATGCCATGACACGCTTTCTCTCTCTGTCTGTCAGTCTATCCATGACGCTCTCTCCCTCTCTCTCCCTCTCCCCATCACTCTATCCATGACACTCTCTCCCTCTCCCCATCACTCTATCCATGACACTCTCTCCCTCTCCCCATCACTCTATCCATGACACTCTCTCCCTCTCCCCATCACTCTATCCATGACACTCTCTCCCTCTCCCCATCACTCTATCCATGACACTCTCTCCCTCTCCCCATCACTCTAGCCATGACACTCTCTCCCTCTCCCCATCACTCTATCCATGACACGCTTTCTCTCTCTGTCTGTCAGTCTATCCATGACGCTCTCTCCCTCTCTCTCCGTCACTCTAGCCATGACGCTTTCTCTCTCTCTCTCCATCACTCTAGCCATGACACTCTCTCTCTCTCTCTCCATCACTCTAGCCATGACGCTTTCTCTCTCTCTCTCTCCATCACTCTAGCCGTGACGCTTTCTCTCTCTCTCTCCATCACTCTAGCCGTGACGCTTTCTCTCTCTCTCCATCACTCTAGCCATGACGCTTTCTCTCTCTCTCCATCACTCTAGCCATGACGCTTTCTCTCTCTCTTTCTCCATCACTCTAGCCGTGACGCTTTCTCTCTCTCTCTCCATCACTCTAGCCGTGACGCTTTCTCTCTCTCTCTCCATCACTCTAGCCGTGATGCTCTCTCTCTCTCTCTTTTGCTCTTTCTGTATTTCACTCCACCTCTTTACTTTTCTCTCTCCCCCACTCCCTCCCTCTCTCTCCATTCTCTCTGTCTGTCCCTCTGACTGTATTCAGTCGTTCTATCTTCACCACTCCCTTCCGGTCCCTTCCATGATGTTACCATGGATCCCAGTCTGTGTTACTATGGTGCAGAGGAGCACGGGAGGAGCATTCTGTGTGTCTGTTCAGTTCATTTCTCCCCCCAAAGACACAAACAAACATCTCTCTGTTCTGTCACTGTGGCTTCTGTTGGAACATTTTGTTATTCATAGAAAACAAATCCTTTTTATTTGTTTCTTTAATGAGACAAAGCAGGCTACATCAGAAAAAAAAGCTGCACTCTTACATACAATATTTTACAATCATAGACTCCCTTTTTTTAAAACACCACACAAATCTAGATATTCAATGGCTTTTCTGAGACTTGAGCTCTGCTCTGCCCTGCTTCTCCGGCTGTGACAGATGGGTGCAGTGCCTGCCTCTCTGGGGCTGGTTATTTGTCTTGCCTCAGACTCTAGTCGCCGCTAAGTTTCGTCTTCCTTCTGACAGCGACCCCTGACCTATGACCTCTGGCCTAGGGTGAATGGAATTCATAACAAAGATTAAAATTCCTGGAGGAGGTTGATGTAGTGCCACAGCTGAAGCCTCCGCTCTTGAACAACATGCTCATCTCCTCTTCAAAGGTCTCTGTTTGTTACACTTGTGTTCATCTGTTTGGTTGTTGTTGTTGTTGTTGTTGTTGTTGTCACATACAAAACAAATAGTTCGTTATGTACACCCCCTCTGGTCACTGGTGACCCTGTTGCCGCTTTAAGGGGTTTGCGATGTGGCGTCGTCTTCAGTCACCGTCTGTTTTCAGCTTGACCACTGAAGAGTTTGCCATGGTTGTGTGTGTGTGTGTGTGTATGTCTGTGTTTGACCACTGAAGGGTTTGCCATGGTTGTGTCTGTGTGTGTGTGTGTATGTCTGTGTTTGACTACTGAAGGATTTACCATGGGGGTGTGTGTGTGTGTGTGAATGTGTGTTTGACCACTGAAGGGTTTGGCATGATTGTGTTAGTGTGTGTGTGTGAGTGTGTGTGTGTTTGACCACTAAAGTGTTTGTCATGGAGGTGTGTATGTGTGTGTGTGTGTTTGACAACTGAAGAGTTTGGTGTGTGTGTATGTGTGTGTGTGCGCCATGGTGCTGTAACTGTGCTGTGAGTGGACTGTGTCCCTAGGTTAGTCATGTGACGGGAGAGAGCACTGCAGTGAGGTGGGTCCAGGACCCTCCACAGCCCAGTATGCTGCTCTCACCAGCCTGCTGGGCTTCAGTGTCTCAGGGCCTCTACAGTCAGCTTGGTCCTGTTGGTCCACACTCATGTGGCCCCACTCTGCTACGGCCCTCCAGTCAGACAAGCCTCTGTGGGGCACCTCAGGCCAGACGGGCACACTCATAGACTTCATGGTTTCTACAGGCAGGGTGGGACTGAGTTGCAGGGAAGGGGTGTGTGTGTGTGTGTGTGCGTGTGCATGTGTGTGTGTGTGTGTGTGTGAGTATGTGTGTGTGTGTGTGTGCAAAGGAGAGAGAAAGTGTGTGTGTGTGTATGCTGGGGAAGGGAGTAGTGTGACCAGTGGTCTCTCATACGGGCCGGTCCACGGCGTACTGGCAGGGGCTCAGGTTGGACACGGGGTTCTGCACGGTGGGGTAGGTGAAGTTGGCGTGCTGCTTGGCTTTGAGTCGCAGGCTGGCCAGGCTGGAGTTGCAGGTGTCTCTGTACATGTAGGGTCCCGCGGCTGAAGCAGCCGCTGCCGCTGCGTATGGACACGCCGTCGCCGCGGAGACCGCCACCGCCGCCGAGTTCAGGCCGCCCCCATTGAGGTTGTTGAGGTTGCCCAGGTTGTTGAGGCCGGAGGCGGGCACACCGGTGACGCCAGAGGGCACCATGCTGGATGCCATGTTCATGGAGGGTAGGGAGGAGGGGGGGGGGGAGAACATGGGCTGAGTAGACAGAGGGCTCACGTTCATGGAGTTGAAGAAGGGGAAGCTCTTGGCCGACAGCGGGCTGCTGGTCAGGCCCTTGGCCGCCCAGTTGTTGTAGGAGTAGCCAGAGTAAACGTCGTCGTACGGCTGCATGAGGCCGTTGAACTGCGCCCCAAAGCCGTTCTTACACAACTCTGCCTGCTGGTTGCGCTCACGCTTACGCCATTTGGCCCGCCGGTTCTTAAACCACACCTGGACAGGACGAGAGAGAGACAGAGAGAGAGAGACAGACAGACAGACAGAAAGAGAGAGAGAGAATTAATGTTAAAATGCATAATAGATGTATTCTGTGAAAAAGTCACTTCATATCAAATTTAACGCCTGTTCTGCAATAAATCTAAACATTATATAAGGCCTTAGATTTCAAATTTCAAATTCATATCACACTGGTATTCAGTAGCAATTTTAGTAACTTGACCATCACTGATTGCCTGTGCTATGTTGAACTAATAATTAAATTTAAACTGATTTTAAATAAAATGACAATTAAAAACAATAATGGAATATCCTGTTATCTTCACCAGACTCCATTTTCAACTCAAAACTCCTCATGGTAATTAAATGACTGATAAAGTGACTTATCAATTGTGACATCACATTGGGACTTGTAGGAAACATATATATTTTATATATTCAACATACACATAATTGTTGTTATGTAATCTAATGATACTTTTGTTAAATTTAATATTCCTCACAAAAACTATAGAAACAGAATCCATCCACAACCTTTTCAATTATGCAAAAATGACAAGACGACGGTTTCTGAACATGCAAAGATGTGGAATTACTGTGTGTGTTTGACCTAAAGCTACACAGATTACTAGACCAGTGCTAAGGGGAAAGCCCCTCAGGGCCTGTAGTTCAACAGACACACACACACACACACAAACACACACACACACTCTCTCCACTGTCTTGTGCGTGTCTGTCTCTCAGAAGCATTTGAATGTCAAATGGACACTGGATGCTTGGATGAGATTTAAAGGTGATTTATTCACCTTTACTTTACAGCACACACACACACACACACACACACACACACACACACACACACACACACACACACACACACACACATGCTACCTTGTAGTTATCCAAATCACTAGAGTTGTAAGTCACATGTGGTTCCTAAGGGCTTGATACATACTGCTCTCTCTCACAGGTTACAGCACAGCTAATATCACTGAGTCAACGTGGACAATCAGCACTCTGGCATTCATATATAGTGATCTAGGGAAGTGCCTGAGATTATATTAAGATCAGTTTACAGTCATTTCTCATCTGATATTATATTAAGATAACTTTTCAGTCATTTCTAATCTTTAGTTTTAACTGTCTTTCCACATATATAATACATGATCCAGGAACTTTTGGGAACAAAAAAATATAAAAAGAGACCCAATAGGTGTAGTCTAATTCCTTGTGTGTGTTACAATGGCTGACTTCTAAAGCCCAGTGAACTAGTTCAAAGTTCACTTCATACAGAATCAAATTAATAAATGTAATGCTCATAGTTCTCCATCTCAGTTGAGAACTAGTTCACATTCAGTTCATTGAAATTTTTGTGTGTTTATGTGCTTATCTTAAATAAACCCAAATGAACCCTTTTTAGAGTCAGCTGTCCATCACTTTGATCTCCAGCTGCTGTGGATACTATTTGCACACTTGCTTAAATCACCACGGCTAAGGTGGTACCCTAAGTCTAATGACACCAAGATTTGATCAGATTCTTAGTGATCTAAATCTGTTCAGTTCAGTTCCCTGGTAAGCATTTCAGTTCACACTTTCTACGGCCGACAAGGTGAGCAGTTCAGTGGAAATAATGGTGAGGTGGAGGGAAAGCACTTGTGTGGAGCGGGGCTGCATTATTTCCATCAAACAGCTCACCTCAATGGCTGTTATCGCACTTATCTCCTATCTCCTGTTATCGCACTTATCTTACCTCATCTAAAATGTGTATGAACCATACATGTGTATGAAAATAAGCT
>JAIFZK010000045.1:3680000-3725000 GCA_027481765.1 Tenualosa thibaudeaui
CTGGAATGAAAGAAGGGTGATAGAAGAGTGACGAGAGAAAGAACTGATAAGTGACAGAAGAGAGAAAGAACGAGAGAAAGAAAGAAAGAGTCTTGACGTGATCACGTCAGTGATTCTTTGACCTCTGACAAGCTTTGGCCATAATTCACATCAGGGCACCAAAGGGACATTCAAATAAGGTGAGCACAGAAGACACAATTTGTAATTGGAGCAATTTTGTATAAAAATATTCTTTAGAAATGGTATACTTAGCAAAGCATCTGGTGTTCACCCACAGCTACCTCTCAGGCCATTTGCATGGGTTTGCAAATGTTCAACACAAACTGAATGTAAGCTAAAATGTGCAAACATTTGCCAGTGTTTGCCTGTGTTTGGCCATGTAACCACCTTAGCTGCTCTGTGTGGTGGATGTCATATCTGGTTCTGCACTGGTGGAATGAACTCCCAAGTGCTACCAGATCAACTGATAACCTCTCCACCTTCAAGAAACTTGTGAAGACCCAGCTCTTCCAAGAATATCTCCTGGCGTAAACTTTGAGAATGCACTTAACAATTAAATTTCTCTGCACTATTGCACTTTCAACTTAAAATGGTGCAGTTTCTATGTTAGCAATATGCACCCCTTGTTCGTTCTTTCATTGTGTTGTAGCTTGAATCTTTTGTAAGTCACTTTGGATAAAAGTGTCTGCTAAATGCCTAAATGTAAATGTAAATGTAAATGGATGTAGCTCTCCTTTACAGTGAACCAAACTTCTCCGCAGATCATCCAAGTCCTAAGTATGGGTGCCCTCATCACCCATAGGTGCTAGCACTGACAAAAGGCACATACACAACACAAGGATTGATAATCTACCTTCACAGGCCCATGTGCCATCACAATGACCTTCCAGCAAAACAAAATTCATCCCGTCAGAGAGAATTTCAGTAAGTTTAAGTACTTAACTACACAACAGTCCTGTTAAAAACAGACCAAACCAAACCAGTCCAAACCAGTCCAAACCTCCACCAAGGTCCCACCCTGCACGGAGCCCTTAAGCCACAGAAACTTCAATCATGTTGGGTTTCTATCCATGTACTCACTTCCCAGCAGCTTCTCTTCTCTCATTCTCTCTTTCTCTCTCTCTTGTGCACTCTGCCTAACGTGTATCTGTCTTCTATCTTGCCTTGTGTTATATGTTCTTTTGACTCACCATGTTCAGCACTGATCTGTGTCTGTGACCAGTGCTACACAAACATATTTTACTTCCCAACTAAGAGAAATGTGTATCATTTTGCTTTAAAGTTTTAAGATCTAGTAGGAGTTTCCTTTCAGTCAGTTTTCAGCCTAATGACTACAGTAGTAAGGAGGAACCCAATTCATCTGAAACTAACAGAAAAGATGTGCTTAGCTGCAAGCCCATGACACTGTGCCAGGTTTGTAATACCAGGTGTTCAGGCATCCATCAGCAATGTTAGGGACTCCATTCTGTTTAATGCATGCCAGTGTGTGCTTTCAGAAGGCAGAAACACTCCATAGTGTTCTGCTAATGCCCACATGTGGTGCTATGGAAATGCACTAGCTCATGTGTGGTGCCAGTGTAGAGCCAGTGGCAGCCTCCAGGCGGACTCACTCACCCTGACGCGGGCCTCGGTGAGATTGGTCCAGACGGCGATCTCCTCGCGGGTGCTCATGTCGGGGTAGCGGTTACGCTGGAAGGTGGCCTCCAGCTCCTGCAGCTGCTGGCTGGTGAAGTGTGTCCGCTGCCGTCGCTGTTTCTTCTTCAGCGAGCCGTCCTCCGCGTTGGACTCATCCGTCTGGTTCTGGTGCGACTTCTCTGTGTCTGGGGGTGGGGGGGACAACAGAATTAGAAACAAAGAGAGACACATAGAAAAGGGGAATGACTACCAGGGCTGAGATTTCTCTTGTCTAATCCTGTATTAGTCCTGCTCCTGTCCAAAGTGCTGGGATGGTCAATCAAAGCCATATTCAGTGGAGCTCATCGCCCTGTGGCTCTGGTTTTAAACACCACATCTTCCACATGCTTCAGACCAGCACATCATCAGAAACAAAGTGTGTGCATACGTGTGTGTGTGTGTGTGTGTGTGTGTGTGTGTGTGTGCGTGTGTGTGTGCAGCATGTGTCCAGTAGACTAAAGCAGGTCATTCATCCTTGGAGGTGGGTGGCAAAAATAATCAATAATGGCACCCTGCTGCCCCCTCTGCTTCCACAGCACGCTGATCCCAGATCAGTGCCTGGCCTCGACTGACTGGCCACCATTTGTTTTGTCTGCCAGAAATCCTCCCTCTCTGCTTTGGCAAATTGCGGACCCCACCGAGTGGGAGAAATTAGCTGGGAGGATAATCCCTGTGGATCAGGACCCAGTGGCTGGACGAGTCTGGAGCTGTTTGGCCAGGGTTTAAGATTCAGGGAGTGTGTGTGTGTGTGTGTGTGTGTGTGTGTGGCCAGGCCTTAAGACTCAGGGGAAGCCTCTAAACGATGAACCTTTCAGGGTGCTTAGGATCCACCCCGGCCGTCAGGCCTGAAGCACAACAGCACAGCACCCAGAGCCTTCGCCTCCCCTTGCCAGCCACACACACCAAACACACACACACACACACACACACACACACACACACACACACACACCAGACCCCCCTAAACCACGCAGACCTCACCACTGCAGCAGCACAACTTCAATTTACTTTACAAGAGTTCACAAAGAAGGATCTACCTGCAGAAGAGAGTGTGTTTGTGTTTCCACACACAGTCATCCCTCCTTACTACCCTCCTCTTGCTCACATACACACACTTATTATCTACATACTGCATACTTCAGCTACAGTAGCCTACTTATTGTCTACATACTGCATACTTCAGCTACAGTAGCCTACTTATTGTCTACATACTGCATACTGTAGCTACAGTAGCCTACTTATTGTCTACATACTGCATACTATAGCTACAGTAGCCTACTTATTGTCTACATACTGCATACTGTAGCTACAGTAGCCTACTTATTGTCTACATACTGCATACTATAGCTACAGGAAGCTATCACTTTGATTAGACTGGCAATTATTGTTTCATTAGCAAATGGCACAAACATACATAAACAAAACATTTGCACAATTCGTTATTTACAGATCTATGTGGCAAAACATAGAAACATAGAAAATCTAATCGAATTTGCCATTTCAGATGTATTTCATGAGCATTTATATACTAACTCTATTCAGTTGTCCTTTAAACTTCTACTTCTTCACGATAAAATTTACTTTTTAAAAATTTACCTATTTATGTATATGCAGAGATCACATGGACGATGCTGTTTAATTATGTTGCATAATGTTTCGTTTATAAATGTACCTATTCCCGTAGCCTTCTGACAAAGATTTAACAGAATACCCCAATGATCAAAGAGCCAACCACACAAATGCCAAGTAAACTAAATCATTTAAGACAAGTTCAATTCGAGAGTAATTTTCTGAGTTTCAGTCTGTGGGGAGACGTTGTGTGTGGTCTACGTGCATTCCCTGCGCGCTGCATTTCTTTGGGAGTCTTTGATGCTGTGTGCGCAGTCAGGATGCTGTTGAACCGGCTGTCAAGAGCGCGCGACGTCTCGTTATGTCGGAGGATTTACTGCAAGTTAGACACTTGATTTTGCCCATGGGGTAATTAAATCCGACTGCATCAGCACGCGTGGCTCGCGCTGTCCACTTGGGGTGGCAGACCAAAACGGTGTTCACGCGTCGCAGGAGTGTCCTTCTTTTTGCACCTTTGCCGTTTGGGCGAGATTCCCTTCTAAACGTTAAAGTTATTGCAAATATAGCACATTTCAAAACATATTTATATTTTACCACACCATTTATAAATATATTTATATTTAAATATATTTATATTTTAACACAGATTAAAGTCTTGGTTCCCTGGCGATTTTGGGTTGCGTTGTTCCCTCTCCACGAGCAAACATTTGACACTAATAGATAAAACCCTCAGAAGAAACCACTTCTCAGTTGGAACTGATGTTTATTCTACGTCATCACTATTTATTATCTCCGGTCCGGCAGTTTAATATGAATATGGCCCACGTGCCCCTACGGTAAGATTTCCCTTTATAAAAATACTCCTTAAAAAAATAACCCATACCAGAAAACTCCTTTCCAGTCAGTAATGCAAGCTCTGGCCTTTGGATTCTCTGGCAAAGGTTTACTAGATTTAATTAATTGATTATTATTACTAATGCCTGCAGTTAAAGTCATGCAATGATGTCCAAATATCAGCTATTCCAAAATCACGCCATCTCTTAGCCCGTATGACCCTATTCCCTGGAGTTATGACACTGCTCCAAAAGCATGTTCACTGATGTTGGAGTTAAGGTAAATAAAGAGCACGTAGATGGTCCTCGGTGTCTTGGAAAGCACGATTTTATTAGCCCATAATATTTGGCCCCTGTAGCTCGTTATCATTCCCGGGCGGTAATATCTAATCCCCGGTTCCCATTCTGGCGTTCTCCTAAGCCCCGCGCCGCTCCTGCCTCTACTGTCTGTAGTAAGTTTACATTAGTCACACTTACGAGGTCTGAACGCTGCCGCCTGACTGCCTGACACGACGTCTGCTCGTTCGCACGGACTTCATAAATGTTTGCCTTTTCCCCCGCGCCGGGCTCATTTGTCACAGAGATAGACAGTTCTTAAGGCGGACGAAACACGTTTGGCTGTCGAACGCGGGGAATTAAGGCTTCAAAACCAGCCCTATTTCTGTTTCCTCCTGTACCTAAGAAAATATAAACTAGAATATTTTTACTTTTGTCGTGAGTTATAAATACCTTCTGTTAACAAAATCTTCACTCTAAAACAAAGGAAGAAATAAAGCATCAAGAGTTTCCATTTTAAACGAAACGCTTTTGTTTTCGCCGATTGCTCATTAAAATATCCTTGCTGAGTCCCACACATTTTAATTAGGTTAAAACACATCTAGCCTACGTGGGGGAATTAACCAGAGATGTTTCCCATGAAATACATGCCTGCAATTTCCGGTGCCAATAGAGACGCGGAAATAATTGTGTCGGCCTGAGCATTTTTTCTCTATATTTCATAAAGACTTCATGTAATTAATGTGTATTAATTCTAATACTTACGATCGATCTATTACGAAGATAAAATATGCCAAATTGTATTATTATTAACATTATTATTATTATTATTGTTGTTGTTGTTGTTGTTGTTGTTATTATGTGTAAATGATAACCATTGCCTCTGATGGTGACTGACCGCTGTTGTCTTGGCCCTTGCAGCCCGGGTCGTGCTGAGGGGTGCCGGAGTCCGAGAGAGACAAGGCTGGGCTTCGGGCCTCACTGTCCGCCAGAAGGTTAAAATCCATAACCCCGAGTGCCAGGCTCTGCAAACAGCAATGAAACACACTTCAGCACAACGCACATCACTTCACTTCATCTACCTCAACAATGTCAGCTCCGGTTTAAGCAAGGTGCGCCGCAGGCGTTTGGTTTTGTATAGAGCGCCAAGATGATTTGTTGATGATTTGACCAATTCCACCAGTCGCTTAACCATCGAAATGAACATTATGGGCTCATCGCTGCGGAAGCCTTGCAATGAAATTTTTAAAGACTGCCATTCACGTGATATACGATTTTCCATCACAGACAGACAGGGTGAACACAAGGTATAAATGCAAATGCCGCGAGTGGGGAAAAGACGTCTGCGTCGCCGGCTTATGATAAAACGAAAACTACCTCTTAGTATCTCCCGTCGGCCCTCGTCATATCTGCTTGGCAGCTCTCCATTTCAAAAAGCAACACTGACAGTGACCGACGGTCCTCCACTGTGCACAATGCTGGCAATGCGCTAAAATTCTTCTGTGAAAAGACGCGCTCCCCAGTCGCGCATAGTTAAGGTGGTACAATATATGGTGACACTTCGTATTTAAATAGCACCCTCGTGAGGGCAGCTGGCGCGTAATGGAGCCTAAAATAACAGCTCGTTTATTTATACAAGTGCAGTTAACACCTTAAAGATATGGCCCCACGATTACTCCCTCAAAGCTCTTCACGATTTATGATGTCGTGGTTGGCTTTCACGGCAAGGCGTGGGTCTCTCTCTCTGGCCTTGTAGTGGCGATCCAAGTTTCAGTACTGAGCATATTGTGGACTATGTGCCCTTTAACCCCGTCTTTGTGCGCTGGTATGTACTACAGTTGACCTGTGTGCCTTTGATGACGTCGGCTTCACAATTTCTTTTGATTGACTGATCTCCATCCTCTCCGAGGCCAAGTCACATAACTGAGGCGCCTTAAATGCACCATTTTTGACCCTGTCCACCCTAAAGGACTACAGGTTAGTGTATATATATATATATATATATATGTGCGGAGTAAGGCTGGGGATATGATTAATAATGCAGTCATTTCTATTATGATACTATCTATCTATCTATCTATCTATCTATCTATCTATCTATCTATCTATCTATTAATGCTACTCATTAATCGCGTTTTAAATCTTGGCCGTACAAAATTTTAAACGAGATTATCCGTTTTTACATGAAGCTGAATAGTCTTAATTTGTGTGGGCATGTAGACAAAATATGCATAATGGATTCAGTTGCAAATTTACTAGGAAATATATTAAAAATATTTGAGTTACTAGGAAACATATCAAATAAGGATGAAGAGATTTTGCTATTGGCTTACATTTATCCTACATGACGTGTTTTTTTTATTTTCCTTAACAATATTCAACTATCAAAAAAAGAAAAAAAAAGAAAAGAAAAGAAAAAAAACACACACCATTTCATCCCGTTTGACATCTCATTCTGCATGCTGGGAAGGGCTTTGATGATTTGTTAGCGGTAGCTTAGCCTCTAAAGCACATTCGGTGTGTTTGCACACTGGAGTAACCCAATTGCTGTTCGGCTTCGGTGCTCATGTCAATAGACTAGGCCGTGGGGGAGTTGGCCAAGGAACACACGATAAACATAGTTCTGGGCCATCCGAGCCCAGGGCTGAGAGATGGGGGCACTTCTTTGAGCCCGTGGAGAGCTCACATTCACCTTTGACTAATTTAGTGCGCTCCACATGACGCTGGTAATTGTGATTTCGCCAGCACTTTGAGTCCTGACAGAGACGTCACCTGCTTAGTGCAAGTTATATGTAGTCCTAGTTGGCTGTCGATTTAAACTCATAACACATGGGACTACTGGGCCCCACTATGGCTCAGTGGGGGAGGTGCTAATGTAAAAGAGGTATATCGCCGTAACAAATCTTCACATTAAACACATCTTTGTTTCCCTCTTAAAGCCAACGTGTCATTGTCATGAAAACCAACTATAAGTTATAGCCTTCTGTCTGTGCCTTTATTTATTTATTTATTATTTATGTGTTTAGGTCTTCATTCATTAATTCATTCATTCCGCTAATTATACTGATATACCACATTTTTCTATATAACCAGACTAAATAGCCTATAATTAGGTCGACTGAAATGTGTAACTCAGTCTAAATGAATCAAATCAAACAGTTTATGTAACAAAACTGGCTCCATTACATCATGAAGCGAATGATTGTTGATGTTATGTTATGAACCACGGGATTAACGAGGTCCTTATACTGAAACAACTGAAAATACTCGGACGTACAGAGTTGGTCTGTCAACTAGACAGCATTTCATCGGTGCGGATTTGTGGGTTCCATTAAACATTAACCACATCAGATCTTTTGAACCTTGGAAAATACATCTGCTGACACTACTTTCTGCAAATTAGATAAACGTAATAGGCCTACCTTGCATATTAACAATCAAAACATTTCACGTTTAGTTTGGTTCAGTTAATATTTTTAGTGCGTATAGTTCTAGGCTGATATTACCTACACTATACACATCTATATTTTATGTGGTCTCAAAGCCCTTTAACGCAATGACAAGCAACTTAACGGTTTAAATGTGTTTTTCGAAACATAACCTAGTAAGACATACTGTGGCTGCATGTCTTCTGGTCTGATCCACTTTTGTTTAGAACTCAACGTGTACAGCTAACTTAATTAGCCTACAATTACCGTTTTAGAGCCTAAAATATGATTCTGTATGGACGTAGAATACATACACCTACTAGTCTGCATTTTACTTAAAAAGAAGATTTTAAAATCACATATAAATCCAAACCAACAAATGACACCTACTCGTGCAGCTAATTATTGAGAAATGTGTGCTCCAATCTGCGTCATCATGTCCATCAATTATAGACCCATGGACCCAGTTTTTTAGGCAAAGCTGAGATGGAATGCATACAAAAGTCAATACATTTAGTAATATATCGGTAACCATTCAAGCCCTCGTCAAATGCAGAGAGATAAAGAGATTGTCCATCGCAGTTAGGATACCCTTTCCTCTGTAGTTCTGCCTTAATGTCCTATACCATACATCACAGAGTTTACATCTTTTAATTAAATCACCAAATTACTGCCACTGCCCATCATCAGAGATGATCTTGTCTTTGTCACTTAAAACCAGTTTGACAGTGAATGGAAGACGCGAACATGGCACAAGTCTCAAATGAACAAATCGGAAAACGAGCGCCAACACTAGCGGCTGGCTTGAAATATAGCTACCTCCTGACCCACCTGATGAGTCTGCGGATTTACATTAATCTTTACTGTCACGGTTGCGGACACACACACTCCCCGGCTCCCCCAGCACCAAGTCACTTGCCTGATATGAACAGCTGTCTTTTGTAGAGGCTACCATCTGAGAAGTGCCGTATTTCGCTCAGAAATATGACTATGACCAGGGCGCATTTTCACTCTGACAGTGATGAATAGCGGCCGTGTCACTGAGGTTGGCCGGTGGCTGGACTCTCCCTGGCCTGGGTCGTGAGTGACGTAAGATAGTTATTTCACCTACAACAAGATGCGAGTACTCCACCAACCCCATCCCGCGCTCCCCTAACCCCCCCCAACCCGTCGCGCGCCCACCCCTCTCCACAGGCGCCACATTACTACTTCACATTCTAGACCTATATCTACTGCTACGGGCGGCCTGAACTTCGACAATAGACACACTTTACGCTACAGCTTTTAGTATGTGATATCCAGTAAGCCTATACTTTAGCACATTCCTTGATAAAATAGAACGGAGATTCTATAATGAGAAACAGTTAACTGCTCGGGACATAATTCTGAAGGTCTACCCTATACCGGAGCAACTGGTTACCAAAAAAATAAACCAATAGTGTAGTGATGTTTGTGTTAGACAAGCGTAATTCAGTGAACAAAAAAATATAAATATAATTATTATTCCCTGTCACTCACATCTTTCTCTAAAACAAAACAAACTCCTATTTTTTCCGAATCGGAATCAACCTTAAAATAGACTTTCTCAATTTGATTTAACGATTTAAAAAACAAAATTGGTGTGTTATAAAATGATGTTGCTGTCAGAAAAACATTAACAACCTAATAATCATAATAACAACAAAAACAACAACATTAATAATAATAATCCGTACTAGTAACAACAATAATATTAATACTAATAGCAAGAATACATCACTGTTATTATTATTATTATTATTATTATTATTATTATTAGTAGTAGTAGTAGTAGTAGTAGTAGTAGTATTAATAATAATAATAATAATAACAATATTAATGAGATTATTATTAATATTATTATTTTATTGTTGGTGTTATAATAATATTCAAAATTATCATATGGATTATAATTCGTCGTCAATTATAGTGTACAGGGATATTACACAATCTCAGACAGTTTACAAAATGAGAATTCTATGTATAATCGAGGTCACTTATTTAGATTTTAATTGTGTTGTGCACATGTGATCCATTAACAACTCTGTAAAACCCAGTATATAAGAGCATCGCCCATCATGTCTATGAAATAAACAAAACGTGTTCCAAAGCATCCCAAAGCAGTCTTCTAATGTTGATGGCCGCACAGGTCAGTGGCTTGCATAAGAGGGAGCTCTTTGCATAAGCAGAAGGACATGGATCTCATTAAAATATATATCTAATAAAAGAAAAGATAACTGCGGACAGAAATCCCTTCATTTTGCAGGAGATTGCCAAGTCCATCTGCTGGTGACGACGCGGGCAGACTGCCTCCCTTGCCGCGCGCTAGGGCATCAACCGAGAAATTATTCATAAACGCGACGCGCATTAATTCTCGGGATTAGGGCTTGATTAAGATGTGTGTCACTTCGCTGTCTGGGAACTTATTAAGGGCCTGCTCGAAGAGGCGGCAGATGGAATTTCTGTCCAATGTTTGTAGATGTTAATTTCTCCCCTTCTAACATCAATTTGCATTTGACTGAGTGTGTCACTGAGCGATTTTCCCCACGCACGCCGCTTGCACAAACCTGTTCTCCTCTCTTCGTTCTCCATATTCTCATCTAAATAACTTCATTGCTGTTTGCGCTGATGGGGACGCGAATGCCTTTTCCTCTAAACATCAGCGCGGAATATCTCCTTTTCCGAGGCTGCTGTTTATTTAGTCTGCTCTGGACGTAAACAAACAAAATATGGACACATTTCCTGCAAGACGGAAGTGTCTTTGATAAGTGAAATTGTTAAGAACTTTGTGGTTGGGTACAATTCTGATATTATATATTGTAATATATATAGGCCAAAATATGAGTCGGTTCTGTTTTAAAAGCTGTAGCCCTATAAATAATTTTAGAAAAGAAACGTGAACACTAAACGGATTAAACAGTTGGACGTTGTTTATTTCTCGAAAAATAGACGTGTGTTGCTTGACTTGTTTTATTTTTCTCTGACATTTTCCAAGTTAAACAAATACAAAACAAAGTTTCTTTCATAACATGGTCTAGGTCTGAGCGTTACGCATTACAATTTCAGACACCCGTCTCTTAAACTTGGTTGGAACTATTCATAGACTTTAACGTGCGTTTGTTGACAGTCTATTGCAAACAAAATACGGAGGAATAATGAATTGACAATTAACTGGCATCTACAAAACATCAGCCGATTTAAATCCTGTTTGTGTCTTAAACTTTAAAATAAAGTTGACAGTAAGCCTATAGCCTACAATGCCAGGTAAGCGATCAATTTTGCAATCTTTTGAATGGGGAGCTGTGTTCTATACAATATTTACTACATTAAGAAGCGGGCAACGAACTTAAATACTGAATCAGAATGGCAAAACAAAACGTACCCTACATCTCCGTTTAGTTAGTGTATGATCTAAGTTATATTCTACATGTGATTATGCCAGTGGATTTATAGATTGCGACTCCATGCGTCATTCTTATTTTACAGTGCTAGACTAATAAAACACAGGCAATCACAGCCAAATACATGCATAAATAAACCAGTACACTAAATATCAATGCTCTTGTAGATTCATTCTACACAACTCCAAAATGTTCTGCTGTTCTACTTTTTTGTCAAACAGCATTTCCCTACATGTACTTCACAGCCTGATTGCATTTTCCAGTGTAAATGTTAATAATATTGCTTTAGGTGCTCAATACCGGAAAATAAAAATGAATGAATAGGGTCTATAGTAGGGAATGAGTATTCGCCATATATTCGATATTCGTGAATGGGGGGGGGGGGGGGGGTCCTTAGAGTCGAGAGCGAGAGGGGGTGGGGTGGGGTAGGATTCTGTTTTTCTTGTTGGTCTCTTGCGGCTCGAGAACACCTGCCACCTATCAATTTTGGATAGATCCCACAAATATTTTTGCCCTCTGAAATATTCTCGAACTGCATGAGTCTCAAATGTTTTCCAGCCCAACAGAGGGGATTAGTTAGACATCAAACTTCAACAACAACGAAAAACTGTAGCCTATTCTTTGTTTGGTTGTTTCAAGACCAAACAAAATGTTGCTGTCTAAAAATACAAACTATGATATTCGGTGCGGCTGGTTAATATATTTATCCTATAGTCTGTGTCGTATGTTAGTCCTATTGTCTCTATTTTGTATTGTATGTGAAATATATATATATATATATGTGTGTGTGTGTGTGTGTGTGTGTGTGTGTGCGTGTGTGTGAGAGAGAGAGGGAGACCAGGGTTTCCCTTCAAATTACAGCAATTATTTAGAAAATCGCATTAACAAATCTATATCTAAGCAATTTTGGGACATATAACTACACCTTAAAGCCCCTCTCTCGTGCAAGCCTGTGCTGTACACATACACAACAAGCATAGCTGTTTGAGAGAAACTGTTTAACGAAGTTACGCTCCCAACCGGCTGCGAAAGTAGTCTACCTGCACTGGTGCCACCAGCACTCTGCGCATGTTGTAGCGACTCAATAATCTCCTCATGACGATAAGCTATTAATCTCCCTTCAATTGCTCAAGAATCTCCACTTACATGAATGCGGCAAATAGACTCTCGAGCTCAAGACAGAGTGCAGCTGAGCGTGCAGGCCTTTCGTGACGGTTATGTGATGCGCAGGGCTTTCGGACTTCGCTCGCCGGCAAGAGGGGAAAGACTGGTTTACATTACAGACGCAGACTCTCAGAGGACATGGGGTTTACGCTCAGGACGACACAGAGAGTAAAGTTCCTTTTCATCCACTACTAGTGAAGCAACCAAAAGAGGACTCAATGGAGAGCACCGCACAACAGATCTCACTTACATTAAATCCCGCTCTGCTGCCAGTAAATCCCGCGGTAAAAGCGAGTTGATCTGGCGTTAATAATGCTCCTGGATAGTGGCTGTCGTCATGTAGAAAGTTCCTGCGGCTGAGAGTGTAAAAGCAGCAGTTTCCCTCCTCTCGAGTTGTCTGACATGAAGGCAGCGGTACACTGGAAGCGTGTCCTCACACGGAGTGGGACTGACTTATGCTAAATATGCTGTGTGTGAGACAGTCAGGACCGCGGAGGAAAGGCCGGCCCTCTCCACGTCTCTCTCCCTCTCCCTCCCTCGGTCCCTCCCTCACCCACACGCGCTCTCTTTCTCTCTATCTGTTGGATGAAATGGATTGAAACAGAAAAAGACGTGCGCTCCTTATCAAGATACAGTGAGCCTAATGAAAGTCAATAATCCGAGTACAATAAACTACAGGCTTACCAATTAATTTAGATAAGACTTACCTTCTCTTGAGTTGTGCCATCCCTTCTTGCAACTGCTAATTACTATATGTGATAGCCTACAGGTGTATGATGTCTGTATGTCTGTATGATGGCTCTGGAAAAACGTTGTTACTGGTCAGAACTGACCAGTCTTGTTACTTCCCCAGAGCTTCCTGTCCCTGCTTGGCTTAACCTCATAGCCACTGAGTACAGCTCCCCCTTGTGAGGAGAGTTTGTCCTGTGGTGGTGGATGCAACCCTATGCTGTGCAGGTCCTCTATACTCCTCTACCTTGTGCTCTGTCCTCTATGGGATCTGACTGTATGTAGGACTTGATTTGAATTATTAGGGCTTTCTGCAGGATAGCAGACAGCAGACTGCACACTTCAGCATGCGTTCTAGATGCACACACTTCAGCATGCGTTCTAGATGCACATACTTCAGCATGTGTTCTAGATGCACACACTCCAGCATGTGTTCTAGATGCACACACTCCAGCATGTGTTCTAGATGCACACACTCCAGTGTGCGTTCTAGGTGCACACACTTCAGCATGTGTTCTAGATGCACACACTCCAGCATGTGTTCTAGATGCACACACTCCAGTGTGCGTTCTAGGTGCACACACTTCAGCATGTGTTCTAGATGCACACACTTCAGCATGTGTTCTAGATGCACACACTCCAGTGTGCGTTCTAGGTGCACACACTTCAGCATGTGTTCTAGATGCACACACTTCAGCATGTGTTCTAGATGCACACACTTCAGCATGTGTTCTAGATGCACACACTTCAGCATGTGTTCTAGGTGCACACACTTCAGCATGTGTTCTAGGTGCACACATTTCAGCATGCGTTCTAGGTGCACACACTTCAGCATGTGTTCTAGATGCACACACTTCAGCATGTGTTCTAGGTGCACACACCTCAGCATGCAGTCTAGATGTGATGGAGGTTCTGTTGGGCATGTGAAGCAGATTTTTGCTGTTCTAATTCAAGGGCCATTCATGCCATTTGGCTCAGAACCTTTCTTTTTAAAGAACTGGATTTGGCTGTGTGATCCAGAATGTGGATGCGATGAGAAACGTTCTCTGTTGAACAGACAGGAAGGACTCTGAATGAGTGAGTTTCAACAAAGTGCAACATGAATGATGTTTTGCCATGAAAACCCAGTCTCCGACTTCATTCGTTTATTCCGACATAAACATGATGCACTACAACACTCACTCTGCAGTCACTCCAAGGGTCTCAACACATCAGAAGTCATTCAGAAACAATGACGGCAGCAGGATATCTGCTCCATGATAGGGGTTGCTCAGATTCACACTCAACACAGCCTGCCAAATTTACAAGATGCTGCATGTAAATATTTACATATTCATTTGGCTAAATGCAGTGAAAACCAAATGTTTTGAGAAATACAGTCGGGATATGGCAAAAGTTTTGAACAGCTAATTTGTGCACTTGACCTGCAAAGACAAATCAAACACAGAACAAGCTTGAAGCAAGTTGGACCCAAACAAGGGAATAATCCGAAACCCAGGCCTATTTGTTTTGACTGAGTATATTGCATGTGCTTTAATGAATATATTTGTTTTAAATGAACATACATGAAGATGTGTGCTTTAATCAACCATCCACTATAGCCCTCATCAGGATGTAAATTATACTGTATACACTTTATGAGTCTGAGGACGGTGTCTTGTATATTCCTCACCGGTAAGTGTATTCCTCACTGGTGTCCTGTGTATATCTCACTGGTGTCCTGTGTATATCTCACTGGTGTCCTGTGTATATCTCACTGGTGTCCTGTGTATATCTCACTGGTGTCCTGTGTATACCTCACTGGTGTCCTGTGTATATCTCACTGGTGTCCTGTGTATACCTCACTGGTGTCCTGTGTATATCTCACTGGTGTCCTGTGTATACCTCACTGGTGTCCTGTGTATATCTCACTGGTGTCCTGTGTATACCTCACTGGTGTCCTGTGTATATCTCACTGGTGTCCTGTGTATATCTCACTGGTGTCCTGTGTATACCTCACTGGTGTCCTGTGTATACCTCACTGGTGTCCTGTGTATATCTCACTGGTGTCCTGTGTATATCTCACTGGTGTCCTGTGTATACCTCACTGGTGTCCTGTGTATATCTCACTGGTGTCCTGTGTATATCTCACTGGTGTCCTGTGTATATCTCACTGGTGTCCTGTGTATATCTCACTGGTGTCCTGTGTATATCTCACTGGTGTCCTGTGTATACCTCACTGGTGTCCTGTGTATATCTCACTGGTGTCCACATCTCCTGTGTGTACTTGACCTTGCTATGCTTTCTGACCTTTTGTTTGTGAGAAGAGTTGAACAAATAAACTGAACTCATTTCAGGTTCTAGCACAATAATCAAGGAACTTTGCAACCTACCATGAGATCTGTGGCTTGGACTACTTGACTTAGAGAAATCTCCATGTTTTATGTTCTGATGGTCTTGATACACTCTGAAAGTGAGTCAGATTTTAAATAGGAAAAATATCAGCATTCTTAGTCACCTTTGAGTAAGATGCTCAAACAGGCAAGATGCTAATGGCCTCATCCAATTCAATAATCTATGCTAGGCTGAGAGAACGGCTGGAGAAAATAAAAACTCAACAGTTTAACTCACTCCAAAAGGTGGCATGTTCCTTTAAGGTGAAAGCACTTCATTGTGTTGCTTTAAAAGAAGTTAAGTGGTCAGAATCTTTTACCCTGCGGAAGTGCTGATGTGGATTGGATCTAACACATCTGTTATGACAGTCATAGCATGTGGGACTAATAAAAGTTTTGGACAGCATTCATCCCATCCGGATGTTTGTTTATCAAAGGCTGCTGTGTGGCTCCAAAATATGCATGCAACTTCACCCTGAACAGAAGTTTAAAATAACATTTAACCATATCTTTGGAGTTCTGTTTTGGCATATGGCACACACATATGCACAGAGGAATGGGATCCAGACACACATCAGACCAGAGATCTATTTACCTTTTAGCATCTGGAGAGGTCAGAGCACTGGTTAGCACAGGGGGAGCACTAGCAGTGGTAGTGGGGTTATTTAAATCACCACTGTCTTTCTTTAAAATGCCTTTGTGAAACTCATGTCACTAATGCCATGTGTGAACAGGTGGTGCACTGTCAGCCGTGGAAGCCTCTGCCTGGGACTGTCTGCTGTTGTCTTTTTGGCAAGCCCAAACGGTGAGTTAGCTTTAGCGTTAGCGGCGGCAGGGGAGGCGTGTCTTTGTTTGCAGATGAAATGTAGCCACTACAGAAGCTGCAGGTGATTAAACACTCACACACTGACTGAGGAAGAGCAAATACTGTCCACAGTCCTGACTGGAGGCCTGAGGCATTGGTACTACTTACACTGACAGGAGAGAGTCAAACTGACCTTTTCTCTGAAGTTGAACTACAGGTCTTTACAGGACACAGGACACATTTAAATCAGTGGGCAAACTGTTTCTTTTTCATTTTACTATTATTTCACTTTAGGTGCACACACTACAATGTAACCTTCAAATGTGTATCTAGAAGTAAGCCCAATAACAGGTACACACACACACACACACAAATAAACAATTGCATGTGGTCTGGATACTGAATGAAGAATTCAGATTGGCAAATGTGCACATACGTATATACATGCGTATATCAGATGTTTTTCTTAAGAATAAACCCTCTCACTACAAAGTTGATTCATCTTGTCTGTGCTCACTGCTCACCATAAGTAGGCTAGGTTGCTGTAGTGCTGACTGTGAGCAGACATCACATAGACTACACCCCTGGTAGTGAGGAATGGTGGTCTTGTTAAGTGTTTCCCAATGTGTGTGCAAAGTGAACACGTACATATTAACTGGTCAATCTCAGATTTCATGTCCATGGAAAGTGGTGGTGGAGGTCTGGCACCATTTAGTTATTGTTTTCATTTTGTTTTTATTGGACCACTTAAGACTTACACCCTATGGCATTTTACAACCTCAACTCAAAGTCAAAGTCAAAGTTGCTTTTATTGTCAATTTATTCACGTGTACTTGACATGCAAAGGAATCGAAATTAAGTTTCCCACTATCCCATGCGTGTATGTGGACAACAGTAAAGTGCAGATGCACAACAAGACAATTCTAGTCCTAAGTTTGTATAAAGAAATAAGTGCAAGTAGCTTAAGGCTACTTTTGCCTAGTACTACTACCTAACATAACAGGTATGACGAGACAAGACATAGAGTACCCTAAGTACACTACTAATGTAGCAGGGCATGACAAGACAGACAAGGCATGAGGTGAAGTTCACTAAGTGTTCCAGCTTTGTGCATTTAGAGGTAGTTGTAATTGTGTTTTTAGTGCAAAAGTGCAATGTGCAAATGCACTGATGAAAATGTGATGGCCTATAATCAAACAATTCACTACTTAAAGGTTTATATGTTCTTCATTGTGCAGATATTTTATTATTGGTGAATGCCAGAATCTTTGTAGAAGTGGGGTTTAAGAACAAATATTTATTTTGGCTACATAAGAAAGGCTGGCGAATGAGGCCCAATGAATCCAAGCAGATATCAGCATAAAATCTGTGACCTTCAGCATCTTTGTCTTCTTCCAATCCTCTTGTTGGCTTGTCTTGTTGACAAGCTTCATTTATTTATGGAAATATATTGCATAGCCCACAGATATTTTTTCAGGTAATATTAACAAGTGAGAGCAGTTTTATGACCGCCGCTAGCGTAGCTAGCATAGTAGACATATCGGTGTTGCTGGAGTTCCCTATCCTCACGTGTTTTGTTTTTTTTCCCCCAGTGATTTTCGGTCATCCATCCCCGTGACAGAGAAACACCTGGCGCTGGGCATGTAGATTCACTTGACGTGTAGTAGCTTTTCGACCTAGGAGGGCTACTTGCCACCCGTTGTGGCCCCCCAGAACATGGGGTGGTGTGGCAATTTTGGAACTTCTCTTTGATACTAGCCCTGAAACACCAGGGCCCTTAACATTTGGTGGGTATGGAGCTCTAGTAGGCTCATAGTGCGTAGTTTAGATTTGGTCCCAGAGACTACTCCCCCCCCTGTGCTGGCTCGACACAGTTTTTGGGGAATAACTCGAGAACCATACCACTTGAGCCAACAAAATATGTCTGGTGGTCCCCAGAGAACGCCCCCCAAAATATGTGTCAAGAGTATGAATGAACAAATAATTGTTTTCGGATAGCCCATGCAGCAATGTGCAGCAGTCATGTTATGTAGATTAAGACTGACTGGCTTAATACTGATTTTGAATATGATCAGGCTAATGGAAAACAGGCTAATTTTGCTGAGCATCTTAAGATGGAAATGGCTTGCCAATGAAAAAGCTTTGAATAACTAACCACTAACTTCAGTCATTATTGGATTAAGACTGGTAGAAAATTTGTTTGCATTTTAAATGAACAAGCTCCTGGTTCTCTTGTGCTCTAGGCAATGAAAAAGCTTTGGATGTGTCTTAATATAAAGGAAGGATGCACATGCAGAGGAGTACAGGAAGTGTAGGCCTAGTCTACTCTGAACTGATGCCCTTCTCTGAGGTCAGCTCATAAAACGACTGACACTGACAGCACAGAGAACATATTACATATTATTGCACATATGACGACTTGAGTTTTTTTTTCAAACAATCATCTTCAAAGAAATTCTTCAAAACCTCTCATCTACAGTACATAGACATTCTTCAGAGCCTCTCATCTACATAGACATCCTTCAGAACCTCTCATCTACAGTACATAGACATTCTTCAGAACCTCTCATCTACATAGACATCCTTCAGAACCTCTCATCTACAGTACATAGACATTCTTCAGAACCTCTCATCTACATAGACATCCTTCAGAACCTCTCATCTACATAGACATCCTTCAGAACCTCTCATCTACATAGACATCCTTCAGAATCTCTCATCTACATAGAAATTCTTGAGAATTTGGAGCCACATAGACCAAACAGTGAGCCGGAACTGAATGGTCCCATGGTTACGAAAGTGAAAGTGAGCTTATGATGCCGTAGAGTTAGCGTAAGCTGCATGTTCACAAATTCTTTTGTTCTCCTTCCTAGAGATAGCGATAAGCTCATGCAGCTGGGCTATGACTGGAATTACTCACTACTATCACTTTATGGAGTCTTTATGATGCCTCATTTACATAATAGCCTACATGACATTTCAGAAAACTTGCAAAACAAAACCAAAATGTTGTCTTAATGTCTTAATGTGGATAATAAACTGAGGAAGCTTTGTGGGGATCTCTATTGCTTACTGTTTTTGCCCTAATCACAGACCTAAACCAGATGTAACAGCCATGAACAGGCTGATAAAACACACCTGCACCCTGAATGCCATGTTAGCACAGGGTAGCACAGAACATACAATGAGAATTACTGCGCTGTGGTTGTATCAAAATGGCCAAATTTGGGGGTCTAGCTCAAGGGCTAATAGGCTAAACATTTGTTTCATCTGTGGTGATCAAATGAATCAGGGAAATGGCTATGAATAAGCAGCTAAGCAAAATGTTTAGGTTATTGTCATGTATCTGCCTAAAATCAGTGCAAATACTCCAAGGGTTCTTTAGTTTTCCTCTTTTCTTTATTTTTGCTCACCTTGTACTTTGACATTTTTTTCCTGCAACATCAGCACCTGTAACTGAAAAAAGTAATGAAGTCCTCAATCAAAATAAACCATGACCTTATTAATGTTTTTTCTGTATTGAATATAGTTCATAATAGTGTTAACTTGCAAAACACTGATCATTTTGAATAGGGCTTAATGCTTAATTTCATTGTTTCGGAAAAATGTAGAGTTGCCTAGGCTTTTTCTGGATGTCTTCAATATGTTAAAATTTGTTTTGAAAAACAAAAGAAAATACAGTGAATCTGTCTGAATTCGCCGTGGTTGGGGCTCAAACTTGTGCGCTCATCGGTGATGTATAAGTTCCCATCATGTCTCTCGGCGAGGCCTTTTCCATCTGACAACCCTGATGTGGCCGATCGAGGATACCTTTCGTCATCAGTGAAGTGCAACCAAACTGTTGTTAGTAGGCTTCTCTTTTGTCCCGCCCATGACGATCAGTGTTTGGACCATTATTTAATGCCACAATTCACATACTTCTTCTAACCTGGCCCGGAAATAATCCTTGAAAGCGATTGGTTTGCATCCACATCTGTCAACGTTAAACCAGCATGTCAGGTTGCAGTCAAACATTTTCCACGTCAGTAGGTTCACAAGCAGAAACGCCAGCTTCAGGTTCATAGCCGGTTAACGATAGAAAGCTACATTGGCAAATCCACCTAGTAGGTTGTGAAATACCAAGCTAAAGGCATGGATTTCATGCGTGCAGTTGTTTAGAATGTAAACGCTCAAATAACTGTAATGTTTAAAGAGCATCACATCAATATTGTTGTCACTGAAAGTTTTGTTTTTGGTCAGTAGTAGCTAGCTAATCAGTTGAAAATCTGCAGAACGCCATCTTGGATTTGCACCCGAACAGGTAGGCTATCTAGCCACCAAGACAGAGGTTCATACAACATTGTGTTACCTGTTACACTTTCTGATATACAGTGTGATCGTTGCCTGTCACATGGCAAAAATATGAAATGGTGTGGAAGCTCAACTCAAAGCATTTACGTGGACTAGGCGAAGACGACTAGCACTCCTTGCTACCTTTTCGAGCTAGTTAGCTAGCTAGCCTTTTAGTCGATAGGCTATGTGTTTCCCATTGCCCAAGCTAGCTAGGGAATTGAAGATGGCTAGCGTTACACCAGTTTGACAGTTGTCAAGACTCTACCAAGGAGATAGCACTGGGCTCTCAGTCTTGCTGTTACTCTTAATATTATATGGAACGTCTATTATGGCGAACCATCACTCAGTCACTCGATTTGTGTGACTTCGCTGACAGTCAGAAACATGAAAATCTATCTTGTTTGAATGATGTTCAGTGGCCTGTCGAATAACATTAGCAGCAACTGCGATTCGGTTGTTATGGATGTGGATTATTGACGTTACTTGCTAACTTTAAATTGTGTTCTTTCACGCCTCGTTTCATTTTTTAAAATGTATGTCTTCAACACGTCTTCTCCTCTACGCACAATTTGAGGTTAGCTAACTGTAGCTGAGTTATAAACTGCATTGCATCGCTTAGCATTTAGCAGTTACAGCTAACATTAGCAGTCAAGCTAACTAGATTAGCTCCATAGTCACTGTAATTATGATACGTGGCTTGACATTACGTCTTATTTCGCGGCCAGGCCCATGTCGACCTGTGAGACGCTGAGAAAACAACAGGCTTAAGTACTATTAAGTATTAACTCATATCAGCCACCAGTGTTTTAGACAAATGGGTCTTCATCACCACAACAACTTGTTCTGGTCCTGTTTTTGTCCGTGGTTTGCTGTATTGCTTATTAATACAACCAGCTTGTCAACATTTCTGTTTCAGTAAGGTGAGCCATAGTCGAGCTGTAGGAGACAAGGACATTCACCCAAAATGAGAAATTTTCTCAAACCTCATTGTACTTCTTGCAGTTAATTAAGACATGGGTCACTGGAACCTTTACATTTCTCTCGGCCTGTCCAGCTAAATGTTTGTCACTGAGAAGAAGATGATTAGGAACTATATACCAATATCATGATTGATGTGGGGCTGGTTTCCAGGCTAAGATAATTATTTAGCACACAACAAAAAGGACATTAAAGACATAACAACATGCTGAATGACACATGACCCCCTCCCCCAAATGTTATGCTATTGTTTGTGTGTTGTGCGTACTGATGCAGGGTGTCTGAAACTTTCTTGGACATCATTATAAGTAGATGCACCTGGGAAAAATAACATGAATGACGATTATGTGACTTCCCCCAGACATGATCAGTTTGCATTTACCAGTCAGTTAGGCTGATTGCCAGGGGAACACATGAACATATCAGGCCACTGATGGTGTGTGTAGTTGTGGGAGTGGCCTAAGGCACTGCTAAAGTTGAAGGATAGTGGCGTAGGCCAATGTGATGCTCCAGCTGGAGGTAAACTGTATAGCTGCTCTTTCGTCACTCTGCAGCGTGTGAGTGAATGAGTGACTGAAGGCTCAGACGGGGCACAGGTATCGGTTTCTGCCAGTGGTATTTCCTGTGGTTGTCCACAACCAGTGGCAGTACAGCACTTTGAATGCTGGGAATTGATTGATTGCTGTCTGTGCTACATGCAGTTTCATAGGCTGCTGCTTGCTTGTCATGCGGCAAAAGTTGATAAGTTTTCGTCAATGCGTGACACAACCCATGGAAAGTGAACAGAGAGGTCTGCTGCAGAGGTGCTAATCATAGACTAATGATGTCAGATCACCCACCCTACACACCATAAGCCTACAGCATGAGAAAACCACTCAAGAACACACAGATATAGCAAAACCACATTATTGATGAACTGAAAGGAGAGCTTGGACTGTGATGCAAATATAAGATTTGACCTGGGGGGTATTTCACTAAACCAAGATTCTTTGCAGCTAACCTGTTCCTGACCAGGCTCCACAGCCAGGCTTACTTTATTCTGATGTTAATTCTGCTATCTCATTGGTTTAGTCGGTTGTCGATCCAATCAGACCCTCACATGTTAGAAGAATTCTATACGTCTGTAAACTATTTGCCATTTTATTAAATTGGAAAGCTGTCATAAGTAAGTAAGTTTAATTTGTATAGCACATTTAAAACCAAGTATAAAGAAAAACCAACCAGTATAAAGAAAAGAAAAATAAAATAAAACGTCATCTGTGCCATCACGCAAAGTCCAAACATCACAAAAGACCATTAGCACCAGAACCATCATACAAAGACAAGACAAAAGAACAACCATCACAAAAAACAAACGCAAGTCAGAGAAGATACGTTTAAATGCAGTTAAAGATGTTTCTGATCTTAGCTGAAGTGGTAAACTGTTCCAACAACGTGGTGCATGGACCCTGTAAACCAGTGACAGTCGTGAGCGAGGTCTAGTCAGGTGTCCTTGGGATGCAGGTCGTAGAGCTGCTAAGGGTGTATATAAGCTTAGCATGTCCATGGTGTACCATAGACCTTAATTATTTAAAGCTTTAAAAGCAGTCAATGCCACTTTATAATGGATTCTTTTTTTTGTGTAGTGTTGCCAAAATTGGAGTGATATGGTCCCATTTCCTAGTCCCAGTGAGGAGTCTGGCTGCCACATATTGGACCAACTGTAGGCGTGCTAAGCATGATTTAGTGATTCCAGTATACAGGACATTGCAATAGCCTGGAGGCTTTACAAGCATGTGTGACTTATGTGAAAATATTTTAATTTGGCTATAGATCTAAGATGAAAATAGCTGCCATTGACATCAGCATTTGGTCTGGGTCAAAAAGGACCCCGAAGTTTTTGACCAGGGGCTTGGTACAAGCTTGGTCAAGGTGGGTTAGGTCAGATATTAGGTCAGATGATTATAGTTATAAGTCATTGCTTGGTCATTGTTAGCCCAATATTCATATGATCCAAAGAAAACTGAAGTAGTAGAAATGTAGGACATATTTGCGATGGTGTTTTCTGCAGATTTGCTGAGTTGTATACTGTTTCATTGGCGTACTTAAAAAAAAAAAATCTACTTTACTTTGCAAGATAAGGACGCAGTCACATGTGGGTGCATATGTAATTGAGCTTTCAGCTGCCTGCCTGAAACCCTGTTTGCTTGGATCTGTGTGTGTGCTGGTACGGTGTAGGCTAAAGGCCTCCGCACACCGTCTCCAACAAAGTCTGGAGCGCTGTGGTCTCAGTGTTCTATTCCGTTGCTTTTAACACAACCCTACGCCAATGCTGTGCTCTCAGTGTTCTATTCCGTTGCTTTCAACACAACCCTACGCCAATGCTGTGCTCTCAGTGTTCTATTCCATTGCTTTTAACACAACCCTACGCCAATGCTGTGCTCTCAGTGTTCTATTCCATTGCTTTTAACACAACCCTACACCAATGCTGTGCTCTCAGTGTTCTATTCCGTTGCTTTTAACACAACCCTACGCCAATGCTGTGCTCTCAGTGTTCTAGTCTGTTGCTTTTAACACAACCCTACGCCAATGCTGTGCTCTCAGTGTTCTATTCCGTTGCTTTTAACACAACCCTACGCCAATGCTGTGCTCTCAGTGTTCTATTCCGTTGCTTTTAACACAACCCTACGCCAATGCTGTGCTCTCAGTGTTCTATTCCGTTGCTTTTAACACAACCCTACGCCAATGCTGTGCTCTCAGTGTTCTATTCTGTTGCTTTTAACACCCTACACTGTGCTCTCAGTGTTCTATTCCGTTGCTTTTAACACAACCCTACGCCAATGCTGTGCTCTCAGTGTTCTATTCTGTTGCTTTTAACACCCTACACCAGTGCCGAACTCTGCTCTCACCACCGCGTGTTGTTGATCATGAATTAAATGTGTTTGTCGGAGCCGTTCTTTAAAATCCATTGGTAATTCCACAGGCTACTGTGCAATGTTTGCTGCAGTGAGCCTCTGTTGTGTGGAGGCAAAAGAAATGGTCAGATTTGAAAGTGCTCTGCAGTAATGTTGGAGCTGGTGTACAGAGGCCTTAAGCTCACAATCTCAGTGGTCAGTGTGTTGTTCTAGTGGGCCATGTGTATTTGGGTCAGCACTGGAGGATGGGGAGTCTTAAGCCCTTTCCTCAAACCCATCAGAGTATGCACACATGCCACAGCCTCTCCTTAAGAAACATTCCCTGTTAAAAGCAGGGCTTTGGAGCCATCATGTTAGCCCATCTGCCCATCCCAGTTTTATACTGGCAAAACCTGGGGCTCCTGCAAGATGGAGGCGCCTAATGTCCTCTTGCTCAGGTGATGGACAGGGCTTTGGTTGGACAGGGATGTCCTGTAGCTCCATGGGGGAGTGTGTGTCTGGGCAGGTAATCTACATGGAGAGTTTGACTGCGTCTCCTCTCAGCCCCTGCTCAGTCCAGGTTAATCCGCTGTCGCCAGATCCAGGCCCAAACACATCCTCAAATATGAAGCCGGGGGTCGAGCTAGTGCTGCTGTTTGGTGTTGATTGGGGTGGGCTTTGTGGAGCATAACGCTAGGCTAGCCTGTACTGCTAAGCTGATTTGGTTGGCAGATTAAACTGCACCTCTGACTTCTCCCTGTCTAGGTAGATGTTTGAGTTCTGGATTGATCCCATTGGCCTCTAGAGGAAAAGGATCTATGCTGTTCTCCCTGTTAAATGTGGGATTTCCATTAAGCTTTTGTTATACAACCACTACGCTAGGCGTTAGCATTTTTATTATGGTTTGTCCTCCTTTTCTTTCTGTCTCTGCCTGTCTGTTTGTTTCTGTCTGTGAGTCTGTCTGTCTCGATGGATTAAGTGTGTATATGATGTGTCTGTTTGCATTAAGTGTGTATTATGTGTGTTGGCATGGTTCAGTCATTCTGGTTTGTCTCTCCTGTCTCCCAGAGCACCATGGTGGATAAGCACATCTACATCATTCAGGGGGAGATCGCCACTGTGGTGGGTGCCATCAAGAGGAACTCCAGGACCACACACACTCCCCTGGTACGGCCGCACAGTCTGAATGAGTGTGCAGGATGGTATTGGGGGTTTGTGCACCCCAGACCAATCGATTGTGACCTTCTCAGGCTCACAGAGGCTGCTGGGAAATAGAATTAAGCTTAGCAGGGGAGTCGGACTGATGTGAGTGGAGGGACTAGTTACAGCACCCGTGCCATAAGGTAGCCAAGGGGAGCACCCGCACTGTAGCCAGACGCAGTACCCAGGGGCACCTAGGGGGTGACTACAGCACCCGCACTGTAGCCAGACGCAGTACCCAGGGGCACCTAGGGGGTGACTACAGCACCCGCACTGTAGCCAGACGCAGTACCCAGGGGCACCTAGGGGGTGACTACAGCACCCGCACTGTAGCCAGACGCAGTACCCAGGGGCACCTAGGGGGTGACTACAGCACCCGCACTGTAGCCAGACGCAGTACCCAGGGGCACCTAGGGGGTGACTACAGCACCCGCACTGTAGCCAGACGCAGTACCCGGAGGCCCAGTACCTTGGGGACAACTACAGCGTCCACTCTATAACCAGGCACAGTACACGGGAGGACCCAGACAACTCCATCAATATCATAACCAGGCACAGTACATGGGGGGACTGCTCCATCTCTCTCTCCCACTCATTCACTCACTAACAGATACTCACTGAAATCACAACAAAATCAGCAAATCTCTCAAACACTGCGCTGACATTATGTACCTGCTAGTGTGAAGAAAAACGATTCCACACCAAGTATGTGAATGTGTTTGCAAGGCATTGCAGGGACCAAAGAGCCATGGGAGCTGTGCACAACACAGGCTGCTTGGGGCGCTCCTGGGCAAAGCAAGGCCACTTAAGCTCACATCTTCAGTGTTTTGGCTTTGTGTTAGATGAAGATCTGAAATGTGTGTCTGTTAAAAGATACTGAAACAGTTTCTAATGATTGAAGTATTTTGTTCCATTAGGCACCAGGCACAGGTATATCGTCTGATTCGCTTTAGTTATTATTATTTGGGACACCTGATTCGTCCTGTGTCTGTATTGTAGGGTACTGCTCTTTGTATTACCCGAGCTGATTTGCTTAAGTCAGTCAGTTGGTTGCAGTTCATTTTGCAATGAATAGAATTCATCATATGACCAATTGTATACTGCTTGTTTTAGTAACTGTCCTTATCTTTGTGCAGGATGAAGAACAGGATCCTCTTCTCAACAGCTTCAGCCATCTGAAAGAAGTCCTGAACAACATCAAAGGTAGGTACTCAGAACCAAACCTCAGATATACAGCTACTTCCCATTTGAAGTGGTACTATATGGTCCTGAGCAACATCAAAGGTAGGCACTCAGAAGCAAACCTCTCCAGCTGGTCAGATAGAACTTCATGTTTTAAGTAGTACTATATAGTCCAAAACAACATCAAAGGTAGGCATTCATAACCAAACCTCTCCAGCTAGTCAAATGCAGCTTCACTGTTTTCAGTTCTAGAATGTCCATATTGCCAGATTAGCTTGCACCTGACTACGGTACGTTCTACAAGGCAAGATGTGATTTCAGGACAGGTAAGTTCCATCTGCAATACTATAGGCAGAACTTTAGTGACCCCTCCAAAGGAGAAGATGGCTTATAGGCTATTTTATAAATACCTCACTGCTATTGGTCAGGCCACTCGCAGATGGAGAAACCCATGTCTACCCAGATGTCTGCTGCTGAATGGTCTTGTGCTGCTTATGCCCTCAATTCTCCCTGGACATTGTGCCAGATGCTTTTAATAATCATCTCTTTGGTCAAATATTATATCTTTCAACTATTGAGAGTTTAAATTAAGCCTATGATCATTCTGTATTCATTTTGCTAACATTGGTGAGAAAAAAGAAGTTCTAAAACTATAAAAACACTTGGGCTCAACATTAATAATGAGTAATTATTTCAGTTTTCACACCTGGGTTTGCATTTAATGAGTAGGGTAGATTGTGTCTGAGTGAGGCCCCTCTGTGTGTGTGTGTGTGTGTGTGTGCGTGCGTGTGTGTGTGTGTCTGTCTATCTGTCTGTCTGTCTGTCTCTCAGACTGGAGCTCTGTTTGGGCAGCTGCGCTGTAGATTTCCACAGTGGCCAGGTCTGGCCTTTAGGCCTGAGTCTCCATCATCTCTGGCTGTGTCTCGCTGGGGGTGTCTCATTGGCTCTCGGCACCTGGAGGAGTCCTGCCTACCTGCGTGCCAGCCGTGGGCTGTTTGCTGAGCTGCGAGCTAAATGCAGGCTAATTAGCGCAACTTCCAGTGTAAATGTTACGCGAGCGCCATGTTAGTGTTCCTGTTCTCCTCTGCCATTCCCACAGTCCCACTTTAACTCCAGCTCTGGGTGGCTCTGTGGAAATGGAACTGCAGATTTCTAGTTCTGGGAGTCGATGCTAAGAGCTTAGCTTGGGCTATGGATGATTTGGCTACACTGCAGCTCAGTCCTGGCAAAACTGTATCTCTCATCCTGTGCCATCCAACTGCCTCACAGAGGACAGACCACACTCTTGTTTCTTACTTTGCCTCACAGAGGACAGACCACACTCTTGTTTCTTACTTTGCCTCACAGAGGACAGACCACACTCTTGTTTCTTACTTTGCCTCACAGAGGACAGACCACACTCTTGTTTCTTACTTTGCCTCACAGAGGACAGACCACACTCTTTCTTACTTTTGAGCTTTCTCATGCACCCAGACACAGAGTTAAGATTTCTCATTTTCTCAACATGTTTACAATGTGTGTGTTTTGCCAAAGCTGACATACAACAATACAAATAGATAAATTATCTGTGTGTGAACAATAAGGTAAATAGGTCAATACATAAAAATAAAGAAGAAACTTTTGTCTTGACATCCTTCCCAATAAATCACAATCAAAAGATTTATATTTGAGAGTGCAGCTTTTACTACTCTGTGTAATAACCTGTTTTCACGCGCCTGAAGTTTGCATTAACCTTTTTTGGAGTTGAGTGCACTTTCTTTCAAGAAAATTTGTTGCTCAGCCAGAGGTGCCGACTCCATTAAGAAAAGGGAGGAAGATCCTCCCTTAATTTTTTAAAGAAAGAACTTCCAGGAGAAATTTATAAAAATTACAGATATTTAATAGATATAGATGCAAAAACGTATAAAAACAACTGAAATAATTCTATTTTATCACTTCGAAAACAGAAAAAAGTCACCAAAATATCGTCCTCCCTTACTCCCTCATTGACATCCATTATAAACACTACGAACCCGGGCGATTCGCGGGCTCCTCATTTAACATGGAGTGAATGGCAGAAAGGGAGGAACGTCCTCCCTATGGGCGGATCAGTTCAAAATGCTCGTCTGTGATCAATGAGCCAATCACTGGAGCCACATTCGTCAATGGGCCCAATCAGAATGAAGGTGGGTTCACATGCAAGGTCTTGTACTACCGTCATTGTCGACAGACCTGTCATTCGTGAAGGTGCGGACGGCGGAGAGTTTGAGCCATTGTAGAGTTTTGCTTTGTTGTGTCAATACAAAAAGGATGGAAAAACAAGACATTGTATTCATGATGTTAAAAACCCCATTTCACACACTGGAGGACGATGAGAAGGTGAAAATCAAAACAGAAGGGATACCAGATCCAAAAATTGACATTGAAAAGCCGAATGGTAAAGTCAGTGTGTTTAACACCACATGATATCAAAGATGCCCATGGCTAACTGCTAGTGTTAGAACTAGTCATCTATGCTGGCCTTGCCTGTTGGTAGGGAAATCTCAAACATGGTCTGTGCAGGGATTTAGTGACCTTAAAAATTTGGACAGGGCCACTGTTAGGTAGTGTGCTCGTTGCTAGGTAGCATGCCCGTTGATCAACTTGTGGATGAGGGTGCCCGGTTGCAGGTGGCACAGCACAATGCTAGCGTGTCGTAATAGGGATACACTGAAGTATTTGATTGATGCTACGGCATGTAGGGGACGGGATGAAGGGCCAAATTCAGATAACAAGGGCAACTGTAGAGAGTTTGCAGAGCAGTTCTTGTGTTTCAAAATCATTTCTGCCACTTTCACAATATTGCTGTGTAAAGCACAAAAGACAACTGACATTACCACAAGCAAACTATACTCATTGCACTGTATGGTATTTTCCATGCTGACGTGTCCTCAAAAAACAAATTAATTTTATTTAACACAATCCCCCTAAGAGCAAGCTGATCTGGGTTAGATTCCCGAACCCCACATTGTCAGACATTTTGGATAAAAGCATCTGCTAAATATATGTCAGCTTTACTTTATAGACACACACACACACACAGAGCAAAGTCCAGTTCCCTTAGTCATCATGGAACCCCTACCTTTGCTGCACTTGATCTAGGCTCTGACCCTAACCCGAGTCGGCCAGTGGACTCTAATCTGATCTAGGCTCTGACCCTAACCCGTGTCGGCCAGTGGACTCTAATCTGATCTAGGCTCTGACCCTAACCCGTGTCGGCCAGTGGACTCTAATCTGATCTAGGCTCTGACCCTAACCCGTGTCGGCCAGTGGACTCTAATCTGATCTAGGCTCTGACCCTAACCCGTGTCGGCCAGTGGACTCTAATCTGATCTAGGCTCTGACCCTAACCCGTGTCGGCCAGTGGACTCTAATCTGATCTAGGCTCTGACCCTAACCCGTGTCGGCAAGTGTGAAACGCACCAGACCACACGCTAATTTTGGGGGAAATCCAACCCCACTTGGTGTGCGGCAGTGTAAAAGTGTAAAAGTGTAAAAGCAGCTAGACGGGGTGAGGGAGGCTACTGAACCAAAGAATGGGATGTGCTGTCACAACTGGAGCTCCCACTCCCTCCCTCCCTCTCTCTCTTCCTCTCTCTCTTACACTACCTCTCTTTCGTTCTTTCTCTCTCCCCCTCTTTCTTTCTTCCTCTCACTCTCTCCTTCCCTCTGTCACTCTCTCTCTTCCTCTCCCCTTCTCTCTCTCTCCCCCTTTCCCTTTCTCTCTCCCTCCTTCTCTCTCTCTCCCCCCTTTCCCTTTCTCTCTCCCTCCTTCTCTCTCTCTCCCCCCTTTCCCTTTCTCTCTCTCTTCTTCTCTCTTCCCTTCTCTCTCTCTCCCCCCTTTCCCTTTCTCTCTCCCTCCTTCTCTCTCTTCCCTTTCTCTCTCTCTCTCTCTCTCTCTCTCTCCCCCTTTCCCTTTCTCTCTCGCTCTTTCTCTTTCTCTCCCCCCTTTCCCTTTCTCTCTCCCTCCTTCTCTCTCTCTCCCCCCTTTCCCTTTCTCTCTCCCTTCTTCTCTCTCTCCCCCCTTTCCCTTTCTCTCTCCCTCCTTCTCTCTCTCTCCCCCCTTTCCCTTTCTCTCTCCCTCCTTCTCTCTTTCCTTCTCTCCCTCCCTCCCTGTCTTTCTTTCTCTCTCCTTACTACTTTCTTTCTCCATCTCTCCCTTTTCCCTCTCCTTTACTCCTCCTTTACTCCTCTGCTACACTCTCTGTGTGTTTGTGTGTGTGGGAGACGGCAGTGCAGTGTGTAATGTGTGTGTGTGTGTGTGTGAGATGGACAGGCGCGGCTGGTTGAGGGGTCTGAGAGGGATCTGCTGCGCTTTTCCATCTGCATCTGCTGTGCCCCCCCCCCCCTCACCTCCCCAGCTCCCAGAGCACCAAAGACCTTGTTAGTTGTAGTGTTAGAGAGAGAGAGTGTGTTTGTGTGTGTGTGTATGTGTGTGTGTGTGCGCGCATCTTCTGTTCCTCTCCTCAGAGGTGGCAGATTGTTTGCTCTGATACTGCTGTTTGTTTGTTTGACTGTTTGTTGCTGCTCACCTGTGTTGATCCCGTGTCATGCAGAGTCGGGCTGGGGAGTTGGTCATGTGACCCCCCCTCCGCCGCCTCCCGTCTCTCCTCAGTTGGGGGGTGGTGGTGGGGGGTGTGGATGGCAGCCATTTGTTTGTATTTGGTGTTTCACTGTGCAACATCCTTTTAATAATCCAGGAAACAGTCGGACTGGGATGATTTACTGTGTCTAGCGCTGCTGCAGATTTATGATGTATGAGGCGTTTTTGAAGTCGTGTGAGATGGTGTGTGTGTGCGTGTGTGTGTGTGTGAGGAGTCTCCTGTGTGCTGTGAAGGGCTCAGTAGGGTGAGCGGGGTCAGGCCTCTGTGATGGGCTATGAATGCTGCTGGATGAGAGACAAGAGGCTCATTACTGCCGTCCTCTAGTGATGAATGCCAACTAACTCCCCCGCCCCTCTCCAACTAACTCCCCCGCCCTTCTCCAACTAACTCCCCCGCCCTTCTCCAACTAACTCCCCCGGCCCTCTCCAACTAACTCCCCTGCCCCTCTCCAACTAACTCCCCCGCCCCTCTCCAACTAACTCCCCCGCCCCTCTCCAACTAACTCCCCCGCCCCCCTACAACTAACTCCCCCGCCCCTCTACAACTAACTCCCCCCGCCCCTCTACAACTAACTCCCCCCGCCCCTCTACAACTAACTCCCCCGCCCCTCTCCAACTAACTCCCCCGCCCCTCTCCAACCAACTCCCCTGGCCTTCCTGATGAAGACCGACTAACTGCCCCTTCCCTCACTGCCGAACTCATACTAACTGCCCCTGCCCTCCTGATGAACACTGGCTAACTGCCCCTGCCCTCCTGATGAACACTGGCTAACTGCCCCTGCCCTCCTGATGAACACTGGCTAACTGCCCCTTCCCTCCTGATGAAGGCACCCAAACTGCCCTTGCCCTCACTGCCGAACTCATACTAACTGCCCCGGCCTCCTTGTGAATGCAGATTTTGGGGCAGCTAATGCCAGAACTGATTCTCCCCCAAGAGGGCCTGTGACTGAACCCTTCTCATGATGGCACTCGTCAGAATGGACTTAAACCAACATTACCCCCATGATCGATCTCACTCCCTGACTTTAACATTATGTCTGGCTACTACTACACTGTCCAGTCAGTGACTACCATAGGATGTTCTGGGAATGATTGGACAAATTGTAGTCTAGCACACATGGTAACTACTGACTGCCTTTTTCCTGTGTGACCCCTACGTGACCCCTGGCAGGTGGGTTCACCCATGAATGTTCCCAAGGTTCTGTGAATAACTATCAAAAGGGACCGCAAGCCCCTGTTGCTTTTGGGTGCTCCTTGCTAATGTGTGTAAAAACATTTGTAATGGAAATGGTGCTGTCTAAAAAGAATTGAATTGAATTGAGTGCAGACGGCCCTCACACTGGATTGAGTGCAGACGGCCCTCACACTGGATTGAGTGCAGACGGCCCTCACACTGGATTGAGTGCAGACGGCCCTCACACTGGATTGAGTGCAGACGGCCCTCACACTGGATTGAGTGCAGACGGCCCTCACACTGGATTGAGTGCAGACGGCCCTCACACTGGATTGAGTGCAGACGGCCCTCACACTGGATTGAGTGCAGACGGCCCTCACACTGAATTGAGTGCAGACCCTCACACTGGATGCTGGCACAGGTTTAGGGGTAGCAGTGAGTCCAGAACACAACACTTTTCAGTGGTTGAGGGGAATTAGAATAAACAATACGACAAATAAACGATTTTCTGTGTGTGTGTGCGCGTGCGTATTTTGTTTATTGAGCTCGTCTGATGGCTGCGGTCAGGCAATTCTGAAGGTGTGTCATTGCGAATGTGTGTTTGAATGTCAGAGGTTGTGTGTGTGTGTCTCCATGTCTCCATCCTCTTAAGGTTACGCCGGTGTTGCTTTCACTCCCAAGTCTGATGCTGCCTCTTTATGGGCCTCATGACTCCATGCTTCTCTGTGCAACCTGCATGAGTTAGTGTGTGTGTGTGTGTGTCTGAAAGCCAAGTGTGTGTGCGTGTGCTTGTGCGTCTGTCTGTCTCTCTCTCTCTCTGCAAGGCAAAGGTCTGTCTGTGTGTGTGTGTGTGTGTGTGTGTGTGTGCCTGAGAGAGAGTGTGTTTCACTGGGTGGCCCCCACTACTCACTGTCCCAGCTGTCATCTTACTGAAAGCCCGGTGATTCCATTCACACTGGGTATTCCATAGTCACCCCCACAAAGACACACACACACTAGATACACCCCCCCCCCCCCCACACACACACACACGCGCACACACACACACACTTGCACTCCATACTACCAATGCTACAGAAGACGAAGGAAATGTGCCGCCTTCCCCAAAGACCCCCCCCCCCCCCCATTGGCCTGTGGAGGATGATTGACAGGGCCATGTGCTGGCCTGCAGCTGGAGTCATGTCATGTACAGCAGGGCTGGGTAAATATAGCAGGGAGTGCTGTCATCCACCCAGATGGATTGTTCTGGGAAAGGAAGTGTTGTCTCTCGTTCCGCAGAAAACAAAAAAAAAAAGAGAAGACGAAGGGATTCTGGAATGGCGAGAGAACACGTTTTTTCCTTCCTCTCCCGCACTCTCTCTCTCTCTCTCTCTCCCCCTCTCTCCCCTCCCTCTCCCTCTCTCTCTCTCATTGTCCTCTTCTCTTCCTTGTTTCGGAAACAGCACTGTGTGTCTCTGGCAACCAGAAATATGGTTTGGAACAGGGATGGAGAGTTGGGGCAGTTGCTGCTGTTTTTCACAGGTCTCTGACACCCCACATTTCTCCCAGCTCTCAGCATTCCCCCCGGCATCCAGCTCTAGCTTCTCTGCAGGTCCGAAGTACTCTGGTTGGATGGTTCTGCTTTTCTGTCCCGTCACGCTAGACCAGTTGCTCATTGCAGTTGAATAGGTTAGCCAGTGTAGCAGCCCTGTAACCTGGTGGAATAGCTTAGCCAGCGCCGCGGCCTTTGAATAGCTTAGCCAGCGCCGCAGCCTTTGAATAGCTTAGCCAGCGCAGCGTCCCCTGAATAGCTTAGCCAGCGCAGCGTCCCCTGAATAGCTTAGCCAGCGCAGCGTCCCCTGAATAGCTTAGCCAGTGCAGCGTCCCCTGAATAGCTTAGCCAGCGCCGCGGGCTTTGAATAGCTTAGCCAGCGCAGCGTCCCCTGAATAGCTTAGCCAGCGCCGCGGGCTTTGAATAGCTTAGCCAGCGCAGCGTCCCCTGAATAGCTTAGCCAGCGCAGCGTCCCCTGAATAGCTTAGCCAGTGCAGCGTCCCCTGAATAGCTTAGCCAGTGCAGCGTCCCCTGAATAGCTTAGCCAGTGCAGCGTCCCCTGAATAGCTTAGCCAGCGCAGCGTCCCCTGAATAGCTTAGCCAGCGCAGCGTCCCCTGAATAGCTTAGCCAGCGCAGCGTCCCCTGAATAGCTTAGCCAGCGCAGCGTCCCCTGAATAGCTTAGCCAGCGCAGCGGACGTGTAGAGACGCTGGAATAGGTTAGCCGGTGCAGTGGCCCTGTCCATGGCAGGGATCAGAGAACTGCTTCAAGCAGCTGAGGAGAAATCTAAATGGATGGAGACATTTTATAGCTTTATAGATAAAGCTATAATATTATAGATGGATAGATAGATTGATAAATACTTGATGTATACTGTAGATAGCCAGAGGTGGATACTTGAGTGCTCCTGGGGGAAGTTAAGAAGAGTTCAGGCTAATTATGTGCCATAATATCTCTGTTACTGGTATGTTCACGTTTAATGGGGAAGTTTGTCTTTCCTGTCATTATTATTATCCTGATTTAAGGCTTGTCGCTGCCTTGTACTTTGTTCTTCAGCATGAGCTTCTTGATCTTTAAAGACAAGGAGTAAATAAGTTGGTCTAATTTCATCTGCTGTTTATTTGGAGATGTGTGCTTGTGTTTTTGAATGTATGTGTGTGTTTGTAGGTGCATGCATGAAGTAGTGTTTATGGTCATATGAGATGGTGGCGCAGGTGGTAGAGGTGCCGTTCGGCAACCGGAGGGTTGCAGGTTCCCCTCTGGCTGACCCCATCTAAGTGTCCTTGAGCAAGATACTGAACCCCAAATTGCTCCTGGTGGCAGGTTGGCACCTTGCATGGCAGCCTCTGCCACTGGTGTATGAGTGCATGTGTGTGAATGGGTGAATGTGAGGCATACAATGTAAAGCGCTTTGAGTACTCGTAGGAGTAGAAAAGCGCTATAAATGCAGTTCATTTCTCTGTCTGTCTGTCTGTGTGCGTGCGTGCGGGTGAGCGATAGAGAGAGCAGATCACTGCTGACAGTGTTAGCCCCTTAGACATGTGTCGTTTAATCCTCTGCTGCTCAGGAATTACAAACAAACGTCTAGGTTGTGATGAATAGACCTCAGAGGCTCACTGCTTAGTGTGTGTGTGTGTGTGTGTGTGTGTGTGTGTGTGTGTGTCTGTGTGAGTGTGTGTGTGGAGGGTGAGTGCAAAGGTTAGAGTGTGTGTGTTTCCGGTGAGCCAGTGGTTGGCTATATCTCTGTCTGTATCCGTCTTGGACTGGGCCTAGTTAACCCCTCAGAGGGAGGTCTGGCCGACCACAGATCGCACCCAATCCCCACTGAATAATTCACCACTGCCTCATCACAGAATACTGACAGAGAGAGGAGGAGCTGCTCAAGATCCCCCCTCCACTTAAGTCTTGGTTCATCTCATTTTTTTTTCAAGTCTTTTTCCTTCTGTTTCCATTTCTCTCTCTCCGTCTTCCTTTCTCTCTGTTCTGTCCTCCCTCTCTTTCATTTTGTTATGCGGCGCTCAGAAGCAAATCCCCCCTCCCTAGGCTGCGAGGAAGGTCGGCGTTTTGACAAGTCTGCTGAGGCTGTAAATCCGCTCATTTTCATTCACACAAATACAGTGCTGAGATTTCACACACCTCACACACGCAAAGCCTGGCCCTGTGGTGACTGACAGCTTTCCCTCTTCTCCTCGCGCTTTCTCGCTCTCATTATCTCTCTCTCCCTTTCTCCCTCTGTCGTCTCTCTCTCACTCTTACACACACACACACACACTTTTCTTCCTTTTTCTGTCTCTTTCAACAGTAACTAAATTCACAAGCACACTCTTAATTGACTGGATTTGGGCAGTGGGGTTGAGGCTGAGGGGCTCGTTGCTGTGGCGTAGCGCTTTGATCGCCCTCACGGTGACCTTTCAGATAATTACCTTGCCGTCCCCTTCAACAAAGGACCGCACGCTCAGCTGTCTTGTTAGGGCCCAGAGAAATTACTGCCACATGGGTTTATGTTTTTATCCAGCCCAGCTATACATCTCGAGGACTCAAGGACGCAAGAGCAGAAATACATTAAGGACACATTTTAACATTAACATCTTTCTTGGCGATGGTGTTGGACAATGTCAGTCAGACAATGAGTTTTGGTCATTTTAAGGAGTGAAACGCACACATACACATACAAACAAACACAAACACACTTGGTGTTGTCGGCGGCTGTCGCCATCTAAACTTAGTGCTGGCTGGTTAACGGTTAAGGTATGGTGACACAGTATTTCCAGGCGGTGAGGTTTCCGAGAGGCTAAAGATAAGCCCTGGACCCTGCCGTGTTCGTGTCCGTGTCGGGGAGTGATTGATTTATTCATCCAGTGCTCCATCGCTCGCTCGTGTGGGGATGCCAGCTTGCTCGGCTTGAGAGACGGTGATTCCTATCGCTGCCTATTTTCAGAACAGGGTGTTGAGCTGACCTACCACCACCCCCCGCCCAGACACCCCAGTCATGCCACCCCCTAAAACCACCCCCCCGTCCACTCAGCCACCTGATATGTTCCTACACATATCGCCATGACAATCAAAGGAATGCATCCAAATGCCAGTGGAATGGATGTTACTCACTTATGCAAATATGTTTACTTGTGTCTGTAAGGAAGCTATCCTCATGTGACCTTCTGTCTGAGAGACACACACACACACCAGGAAAAGGTGAAGGTAGTGTGTGTGGGCTGGTGGTGTGGTGTGGGTATAGCCTTTGATATTTATTGAGATGTGTGCAGGCTGGAGCTGGGGATCCAGGGATGAGGAGGACATGTGGCAAAGCCTCAGGGAGCAGCCATTAACCTTAGCCCTGGGCCTTGAGGTCCTGTGGTCCTGTGGTAGCCCTGGGCCTTGAGGTCCTGTGGTCCTGTGGTAGCCCTGGGCCTTGAGGTCCTGTGGTCCTGTGGTAGCCCTGGGCCTTGAGGTCCTGTGGTAGCCCTGGGCCTTGAGGTCCTGTGGTAGCCCTGGGCCTTGAGGTCCTGTGGTCCTGTGGTAGCCCTGGGCCTTGAGGTCCTGTGGTCCTGTGGTAGCCCTGGGCCTTGAGGTCCTGTGGTCCTGTGGTAGCCCTGGGCCTTGAGGTCCTGTGGTCCTGTGGTAGCCCTGGGCCTTGAGGTCCTGTTTCAGATGCCCAGTAGTCACTGCCGAGCTGTGCTATGCTAGGCTGCCTGTGCAACACACTCCAACACAGTTCCACCTTTCACTCCCTGCTTTCCTCTATCTTTACCTCTGTCCATTCCTCCATCTTTGTCTGTCTTTTCCTCTTATCATCTGTCTCCCTCTACCCTGTTGTGTTCTGAGATTCTCATCTGGAGCTGGAGGAACTGGGGGCTGGGCAGAGCGAGGGAGAGAGGGATGGAAAGAGGAGAGAGAAGAAGGGATATTTCTACATAGTCATGGTCTGGCAGAATGGCAGTTTTGGACCCATCTTTGGACTGTCTCAATTTCTCTGTGTATAACTGGCTGGACGGATGGATGGATGGATGGATGGATGAATAGAAAAGAGCGAAAGATGGAGTGATGGATCTGGTACAAAGGATCTATGGAACCTCTTTGGGTCCCTGTATTCTAGAACAGTGGGGCGTTTACATTTCAGACTACTACTCTCTGCCCTGCTGAATCCCAGGCGCTGAGGTTAGTTTTAACTTAAGAAGTATCACATTTTCCGTCACCAGTGGCTATTTGAACCTTAATCCTCACGAGTCTCTTACATTCCATATGTTCACCAGAGATTTTGAAGTACGTGTTTGCTAAATTATGGCATAAAAGTCTGCAAAGAAAACAACTCACTCAGAAATAGTTTCGCCCTCTCTGTGCACCATTTGTCCAATTAATCCAACACTGAAGAGGTTATCTGAACATGGCTGCACTGCGATACAAATAAAGGTTGGAAATAAATATTTCTTGTTTGCATTTTCTTTGTAACTAGTGGGTTTTGTCCATTTCAGTTAGGCTACTAATTGAATTTTTGTAAAAAAATTAAGTAACATTCTTAATTATAATTTTTCTTCCATACATAAAAAAAGTGTATTGTATTGTGGACTTAATATCATGAAGTGTATGGAAGTATGTCATTACATCCTTAGTCTGTAGTGCTTAAAGGCTGAGCCCCAGACCTCATGGGCCTTACTGGCCACTGGATACAGGGTGCCGAATGGCTTTGGCCCTCTGGGAACCTGTTATTGCCATTATAGAATGGGTGACATCAGGGCATTCCATTGGACAACTGGCATTGTGTGTGTGTGTGTGTGTGTGTGTGCGCACACGCCCTGTCCTACTACAGTAGAAAGGTCTGTCGTTGTGTGTGATTAATGTGGCCCCCTCCTCACCTCTATAGACTGGGGCGCACACACACACACACCTCCAGCACTGCTGAGGTCTCTAGCAGTAAATCTGCCCACTTAACATCCCTCTAACGGGGGACTGACAGAACAGGCTTAAGCCCTGGAGCTCTGTGTGTGTGTGTGTGTGTGTGTGTGTGTGTGTGTGTTTGTGTGTTAGGGGGTGACATGTGTTACCACCCCTCTGCCTAGGACAGTGTGTTAAAGCAGGGTAGTCCCTCCTCCAGCTTGCTCTTTCTCTCTTCCTCACACACACACACACACACACACTTGCATCAATCAAGGCACTGTCTGCTTTCTTTGCTGTCGACGAGGAGGAGCAGAGGGCAGAGAAACACAGCCCATAACCCTAATCTCTGTACACCACACACACACACACACACACACACACACACACACAGCCCCTAACCACTATCTCCATACACACAGTACTACCACATACTAAGGTTAGAAACACACACGGACAGGTCCCTCTGGAGCACAGTGCTTTGAACTGTACTCCAAATATTGCATCGTTTCTCTGTTCTTCTGCAAGTCTGGATGTCTTCCACCCAATGGATAGCAGTCCCTCTGCTGTTCTGGATCTAGTCCACCACTAGTAGACTAAACTCTACTCTGGGATGCTTCTCCTGATTAGCCATACAAGCTGTAATCCTGTGGGCTTAGCATAGTCTGGTATAGGCTAGGCTAATGCGTTTAAGGCAGTTCTCATTGTCTGGGCCCCTGGGATAGGGGACACTGAGTGTGTGATGCCCATGTTTGAATTTGATGTCATCCTCGAGGAACAATATGCATCCCAACATTTTGGACACACACACACAGGAAGGATTGTGGATTACAGGAAGTCTCTTTCGCTCACGCACACACACACACACACACACACACACACACACACACACACACGCTGCTGGAGGAGGTCTTCTTTCCTCTCCTCCTGCTGTTCATCTGCCTGCTAATCCTCCAGACCCAGCCCACAATCATGAGCAAACACTGCAGCATAATTACCTGCAGCCTGCTGCATGCACAATGACCACACACACACACACACACACACACAGGCACAGAGACAAACACAGAGACGCGCACTAAGAGGGGGGAGAAACCTGGGCATAACACACACACACACACACACACACACACACACACACACAAACACACACACACACACACACAGGCACAGAGACAAACACAGAGACATGCACTAAGAGGGGGGAGAAACCTGGGCATAACACACACACACACACACACATTTCTCGATCATATGGGACTCTAGTGTAAACTAATCCCCCCCTGCAGGATTCTGAAATGTCCACTGTCTCCACTGTCCTTACCTGTGTAGGCGTAGTGATGCCTTCACCTGTGCTGCAACAGATCCTACCTGTGCAGGTGAGAGTTTGAGATGTTTTTGGCCTGTCAGCCTGCAGTGTCCTGGAAGCAACCTTTGTTACTGCCACTGCTGCTGTGAAGGTATTTTAGAGTGTGTGTGCGCGCTGCCAAGTTCTGCTGTTAACATTGTGTTAAGCAGATTCTTATGAGGTGGTAATTGGCACAGTAAGACCAGATATTCAGCCCTGCACTGGCTCATCTGTTCTCTTCACAAGGCTGGTTGGGGTCTCAGCATTGTGTGTGTGTGTGTGTGTGTGTCTGTCTGTGTGTTCCTGTCCTCGCTGGGACAGTCACTCTAAAAACAGAGCAGGAGTGATTGTGACCGACACATGGTGACATTGCGATATTTGTGTGTGTGTGTGTGAGGTATAGCAAGGTTATTGGAGGAACTGGGTGGTATTTCTTGTGGCCAAGGAAAGGAGGCCATATTGATAATATTTGGAGGTGGCAAGTGTCCTCTTTGGACGTGCAAACGAGGGGCCCTCTCTATAATTACCTCTGGGGGCCCCACGTGGCACTTAAATTTAGCAGGGGCCCTGCCTGTCTGTTGCAACCCCCCACCTCAGCAGCTCTCCCTGGGCACGGGGAGGACGGGATGACCCCTGTCCCGGATGTTGGCGCCTCGGGGACGGCCACTTTTACATCCCCTCCTGTTTTTAAACCTGCAGCACGGGATCAATACTGGGTCAGACTGATCTGTTCTTGTTTCATCATCCAAATCCATTGCTCATCACTCGGCATGCCAAGCACAGACAGAGTAGACTGTGCGTGTGTGTGTGTGTGTGCTCTGTGACCTCGTCTCGGGGGTGGGGGCTGAGGTGCGGAGTTTTGTTTTAAATAAAGGCAGGCACGTAAGAGACAGATGTTTTTGTGCGGTGCTGGGATGGGTGTTTGCTGCCCGTGGGTACAGAAACACCACTTCATCATGAGTACAGGTCACACCAAGAGCACTTTAGCTATCTGCCACAGGGGACAAACAAATCACACGTGTGTGCGTGTGTGTGTGTGTGCGTGTGTGTGTGTGTGTGTGTGTGTGTGTGTGTGTGTGTGTGTGTACACACACAATATATGACTGTAGGACATGAATGCATGTAACATGCTCACCTGCTCAGATGGACCTTTAACATGGCGTGCACATATACAGTCTGTAGTGCAGACACTCTCTCAATCACTCTTTCACACACACACACACACACACACACACACACACACTCACACTCACACACACAAACACAAACACAGACACACAGTAAAAATGATGTGGGGCAGAAACAGCCCCAGCTAACATGCAGCAATAAAGGTCTGCATATAAACAGCTGCGGACAGTTTGACCCTGAGGGCCCGTGTGTGTGTGTGTGTGTGTGTGTGTGTGTGTGGGGGTGTGTGTGGCAGACAGTCTGACCCTAAGGGCCCATGGGCTTTAGACTGGTTGACATGAGCACTTCACAACTCTGTCTTTGTGCTGGGGTGTCACCTTGTGACTCCAAAACAGTGACAAGCCTCTCTTACGACTCCCCCAACACACACACACACACACACACACACACACTCGCTCACCTGTTGGTGCTTTTAGACACAGTGACCCTCCGCACCCTGAATACATGAAAAAAGGAAGGAAAGAATGAAGGAATGAAAAAATAAAGTGCCGAAAAATGGTGTGTGTGTGTGTGTGTGTGCGTGTGTGTGTGTGTGTGTGTGTGCGTGTGTGTGTGCGTGTGTGTGTGCGTGTGCGTGCGCGTGTGCGTGTGCGCGTGCGTGCGTGCGTGTGTGTGTGTGTGTGTGTGTGTGTGTGTGTGTGTCTGCATAACCAACAGTGCCTTTACATGCCCATGGGCTGGATAAACAGAGCTTTTACTCCCCACTTTATTTATTTGTCTACTAGAAATGGTCTTTGCCGTGTGTCTGTGTGTGTGTGTCTGTGTCTGTGTCTGTCTGTGTGTGTGTGTGTGTGTATCTGTGTGTCTGTGTGTGTGTGTCTGTGTGTGTGTGTTTTGTTTGTGTGCGTTAGTGAGGGTATTGAGAAAGGTTTTGGAGAGTGGGAAAGAGGATGTAGACAGACTGCAGAATGAAGGTGTGTGTGTGTGCGCGCGTGTGAGTGCGTGTGTGTGTGCGCGTGTGTGTGGGTGCGCGTGCGTGCGCGCATCTGTCAGTGAGTGAGTGAGTGAGAGAGAGGGACTTAATCCCCTCCAGCAGAGGCCCTGGAGCCTGAGACCGGAGAAGGAGGTGTACTCTGTGTGTGTGTGTGTGTCTGTGTGTGTGTGTGTGTGTGTCTGTGTGTGTTGAGGTTTGGTCTGTGAAATTAGTATTGCCCTGGTGTGTTTCCCAGTCTGTGTGGCACTGGCAGGCCTAAGCCTCGTTCCTCAGTGAACACAACAACGCTGTGATGGACCGGCCTAATAAACCCCTTCTCACATGAGGGAGGACTCAATCTTGCTCAGAAACACACACACGCACACATATACACGCACACTCTCATACACACACACACTCTCACACATACATACACACACACACACACACAAATGCTCGTGGGTATCCGTACATTCATCCAAGCCCAATTTAAAAGGCAAGCTTCTACACACAGACGCTGTAAGCAGATGCACATAGACAGGCTTACTAAAAGAAGCCATCTCTGGAAGCACTCACATATCCAGGCCAGCAGCTACTGGCTGTTCATGGCCCAAAGAAATGGCAGAGTACAACCACTCAGATGCACACACACACACACACACACACACACACACCCTGTCAGATAGGCATGGATTTTGACTTCACTTGTATTCTACTGTACTTCTCATCCCTTCTGTGTAGCTGGACCGCTGAGAAGAACAGCAGAGGGTCGTTTCCAATGGGTGTTAAAGCAACGCTGTGTAGTTTGGGTTTAAAGCAACACTGTGTAGTTTGGGTTTAAAGCAACACTGTGTAGTTTGGGTTTAAAGCAACACTGTGTAGTTTGGGTTTAAAGCAACACTGTGTAGTTTGGGTTTTAAGCAACACTGTGTAGTTTGGGTTTAAAGCAACACTGTGTAGTTTGGGTAGACTAGCTCCCTGCAATGTTCTGAACAGTTTCCCGTCCCTTCTAGGAGATGCTAATGGTGTTTGAGGCCAGTGCAGTCTCTAATGTCATGCTGTAAAGCTTTCTCTTTTAGATTGGACTCGGAAGTGAATTGTCGATGGCTGGTGGGAATAACATTTATGTTTATCCACCTTTTATCTGACTATATCACATCCTAATTCATTTAGAGATGGTACCTGAATAAATAGTTGAATAAAAATGATGCCTTAAAGAGTGGTGAAAAGTTACTCAGAGTTACTATGATGTATTTATGACTAGTTTTAGCTAAGTCGCTGCTCAAAAACATGGACAGTCTATCAGTGAATCTGTGAAGTGCAGAAGGAAAAGATTAAATTATTGGCATGAGTCAAGATATTCCCAGCAAGTGCAAGTTAGCCGTGCTAGATTTGTTGCAGGTGTGTCTGCTGCTCTCTGGGCCATGGTCATTGCCAGAGATGTGGATGTCTTAGCGGCCGCCAGATGAGAGACTGCTGCTGCTGTCCTGTCAGAATCCTGTTGGAGAAATAGAGTAGGATAGAATAAATCTTTATTATTCACCACAGTGGAATATGCCTATGTATATGGTGGTCTCTATTGTACAATATATATCTGTAGTACTGTCTGTTGAATGTATATTACTACATGTCTGTGTGTTGAATGTGTAGAGATTTAATATCTATGGAGGTCAAATTATTTGTGTATGTATACCTGGTCAATAAATCTGATTCTGATTTTGCAATTATCCATCCAGCGTCCTCCTGTCCTCAGGAAGCTATTCAGTGTTGTGGTGTTATTTCCATAAGCTACCCAGCGTCCTGCTGTAGCTCAGGGGAAGTTCTCCAGCGTCCTGCTGTAGCTCAGGGGAAGTTCTCCAGCGTCCTGCTGTAGCTCAGGGGGAAGTTCTGGAGGCCCCCTAAATAGACCCCTAAATGGACAGCTACTGCCTGCTCAGTATCCCTAACAGAAGAGCGTGCTCTCCTGATGAAGGTGGTTTGCTGCATGTAAAATAGTGATATGCTAATGTCCCTGTAGAGATATGATTAGCTGGGATGTGATGCATATGCAGTTGTCAGCGCTGGGGGTAAGTTCTGATAGCACAGCGGAGATAGAGCCTCGTTGCGGCGGCTAACCGATTCGTTTCACTGTAATGGGGTGGCGGTTGCGTAGCTCCACTAGAGCCACTCGGGTCTGACAGAAGCGTCCGCTAAATGTCAGTCAACTTTGCCTAGGAAGCCAGTTAGTGGCCCTCTTCACTATTCAAGTAGACGCATGTGCTGATGACATGCCAAAAGCCTGTGGGACTGTAGTATAATCACTCAGGATTGTGTTGGAGCACTACAGACGTCTACAGTCTGTTTGCTCCCCATACAGTATGCCTGGTGTGTTTGGTGTGACTGACTAACTGTGCCATTGAGGTGGCATTGAGGTTGTCGGGAAGTCCTTCTGGCGCTCCTGGTCTTGTAAAGACTATGGCTAAAGAACGCCCCCAGATTGATGCTTCAGAAGTACCGGGAATGCTTCAGCGGACTTAAAGATG
>JAIFZK010000045.1:3727500-3732500 GCA_027481765.1 Tenualosa thibaudeaui
TGTGTGTGTGTGTGTGTGTGTGTGTGTGTGTGTGTGTGTACGCTTATGTGTGGCATCTTAGAAAGCCCTGGCAAGCCTTGAGACCGGGACTCCGAGTCTGTCTGGAAATGTGTGTTAACCCACCCATCCCTAAGTATTAACATGTAGAACCGCAATTTATGACCTGGGACATAGAGAGGTGGCTGTAGTGACTCAGCTGCCTCTGTGTGTGTGTGTGTGTGTGTGTGTGATTGAACAGCAGTGTATGTATGTTTCAAAGTGTGTGAGCTGTGTGGTCCTGTGTATGTGTGTATGCACATAACTGGTCAGAAGGTACCGGTCATTTAGGCATTTCCTTGTTTTCCAAATGTTGCAAAGGAAGAAGACATGAAGTCCTTGTTAGAGATCTAATTAAGGATTTGATCTGAAATGATAAGTGTGTTCTTCAAACTTTGGTTTTGTGGGAGAAACCTGACTGTTGGCTATGGAGGAAGTGTCCACTGAGTTATCTAAATGGACTTGTAGAGTGGAAGTGTCCACTGAGTTATCTAAATGGACTTGTAGAGTGGAAGTGTCCACTGAGTTATCTAAATGGACATGTAGAGTGGAAGTGTCCACTGAGTTATCTAAATGGACTTGTAGAGTGGAAGTGTCCACTGAGTTATCTAAATGGACTTGTAGAGTGGAAGTGTCCACTGAGTTATCTAAATGGACATGTAGAGTGGAAGTGTCCACTGAGTTATCTAAATGGACTTGTAGAGTGGAAGTGTCCACTGAGTTATCTAAATGGACTTGTAGAGTGGAAGTGTCCACTGAGTTATCTAAATGGACTTGTAGAGTGGAAGTGTCCACTGAGTTATCTAAATGGACTTGTAGAGTGGAAGTGTCCACTGAGTTATCTAAATGGACTTGTAGAGTGGAAGTGTCCACTGAGTTATCTAAATGGACTTGTAGAATGCCTCATGTCTTGTCTAGTCTGTAATTGCCACAAATAGTCTACAGAACACATTCATCATTTCAAATCAAATCAATAATTCAGAATCTAAGACAACCTGTATCTGTAATTGCCTTGTTCATTTTCAAATCAAATCAATAATTCAGAATCTAAGACAACCTGTATCCCTTGTTCATTTGTCATATTTCTGATTGACAAAAAGAATTATTGAGTGTCTCCATGAAAAACACAGAAATCCAAGTGACCCATAACCAGTAGTGTATGTGTGTGTTCAGTCAAAGAAGAGCTGAGAACATCTTGGTGTGTGTGTGTGTGTGTGTGTGTTGCTGCAGTGGAGGCTGTGTTGGTGTGTAGTCAAGTATACATGGTTCTCATCCGTCAGCTTAGGCCTCTCCTCTCAGCAGCAAAGATCTATAGCTTTGGGCCTGATATAGCAGGGCAGCACAATACACCTACACACACACTCTGATGGATGGCACACTCCGCCACTGCCCCACCTCTGTTTGTGTGTGTGTCGGAGATTATAAAACAGATGTGTGTGTGTGTGTCAGAGCAGCTGGTGTGTGTGTGATGGTGATGGTGGTCTTGATAGGGAGTTGAGCTGAATTGTCAGATGTTCCCAAATGCTCCATCTCTTATTAGTAACAGAAGGGCCTTACCCACGTGTGTGTTTGTGTGTGGTGTCCTTTCTTTGATGTGTGTGTGTGTGTGTGTGGTGACTGGTGTCCTATGAGAGTGCGTGGTGTCCTGTCTGTGATGTGATGCCCTGTGTGCGTGAGTGTGTGTGGTGTCCTGTCTGTGATGCCATATGTAGTGTGTGTGTGTGTGTGTGTGTGTGTGTGTGTGTGTGTGTGTGTGTCTGTGGTGTCCTGTGCTCTGGAGATGAGCTCCACACAGAGCTGTTCCTCTTTCCTCTGAGCCTGAGGGTGACTGGGCTCTGCACTGCCCTCTGTTGAATACCCACAGGCACAGCAATGCACCTTTCATTTCAGCTCATCCCTACAACTAGAGTTTGGGATCCTTAAGAGTGTGTGTGTGTTTACAAATGAATGACTGGCCTATTACTGTATGGTTAGTAATGCACAGCTTGTAGTCTGCAAATGACACACTTAATCCAGCATAAACAAATCTGTGCATGGTCAGTATGACATTTAGTGTGGGTTAGGGTTAGGCGTCACACACACACACACACACACACACACACCACATAAACACATACAGACTATGCACCTCTGTCTCTGTCCACACACAACCCCAGAGGGCCCATTTTCTTTATAGGTGACAAAAGCTGTGTGTGTGTGTGTGTGTGTGTGTGTGTGTGTGTGTGAGTGAGCGAACGAGCGGGTGATTGTTTTTGTGTATATTTCTGTGAGGTGACGGGCCCACGGGTGCAAGGGTGTGACGGGCGCAGCATGTTGCTCTAGCTAAACACACAGGCCTGACAGCACCATAATGGCTTCCAGGAAGTTCAGTGGAAAATTAAAACAAAGCAACATTTCTAGCTGATTGGTTCTCAAAGGCTGAATGGGAAAAATGTGGAGTTCAGCATTCCGGCGCTCTGATGACAGTCGCATCGCATAGGAGCAGCCTTGCGTGTGCCGAACGGACCGGGGACACATTGAGACGCAACCCACCACAAAAAAAACACACACACACACTCTCTAAATGCATTTGTGGGAAAGAATTCTGTGAGCAGCAGTGTTGTTGCCCATCTCAGCCCTCTGGTGTGTGTGTGTGTTTTTATTTAGAAGAAATAAAGCCTCCATTACTGTACAGTAGCAGAATTAATCTGGTTTCTCTGGGTCGTTGATTCTAGTGTTTGTATAGTGCTGTCCAGGTGTGTGTGTGTGTGTGTGTGTGTGTGTGTGTGTGTGTATATGTGCTTGTGTGTGAGTGTGTGTGTGTGGCCACTTGCGCTGTTTGAATGTTTAATACAGGGCTTTGGTGGCGCTAGGCTGGTGTGTTTGTGGCTTTGCTAAGTGCTGTGTGTTGGTCAGTGTGGCCCTGAGCTGGGGGCACACAGGCTTGTTAGGGGCTCAGCCCGTCACTTAGGAACTGATCCTCAGTAAGCTGGTAATATAAGCAAAGCTCTTTTAAAACATTTCTCTCAAATCAGCTGCCTATCTGCAGCGGACCACCACAAGGCCAGGGGATTGAGACTAAGTGTTATGGTCCTTCGAGTAAGAACATGCACTCTCTCACAAACACCAACACACACACACACAGGCACAAACACCAGCAAACACACACCAACACACAGGGACAAACACCTACACACAGGCACAAACACCAGCTCATTAGATACACATACATACACACACACAGATAGCCAATATCACATTATGGACATAAATGATTGACTAAGGACAACTCTAATCACTAGATAGTTTATTGCTGTTTAATTAAAGAGTAAAAATGAACAACAGAAAGTAGAAAAATAAACACAAAGAGTCAGAGGGAAAAGTTATCTCTAATACTGACTAACACAGCATTAGGCATTGAGTATCTATGGCATTAGGCTAACATTTATAACATTAAACTAGCCTATTTATAACATTAAACTAGCATCACATTTATCACATTAAGCTAAGGCTTAAGGCTTTGATTGGATGGAAGTTACCTTCAATACTGACAAAATTAGTATATTACATTATAAACATATTCATAACATTAATCTAGCATTTTATAAGGTTAAGATAAATAGTAAAGTAGTATATTTCTAACAATAAGCTAATTTAGCATTTTGCACCAAGAAGGGAAAATAGAGAAGCTTAAATTTTCCTCCCTATTTTTTTATATCCTCCCCTTTTTATTATATTTTTTTCTTTTGTGTGTGTGTGTGTGGTTTCCCCCCCTCATACACACAAACCTACACAAACAGACACACACAGTATCAGTTCTCATTCTCATGTGAACATGTTGTAGACTGTTTACAAACACCTCCACTGCAGTGTGGCAAGGCTGTGTGTGTGTGTGTGTGTGTGTGTGTGTGTGATGAGAGCATGAGGGTAATGCGTTCTCTGGAGCGACGCCCACGGCCTCAGCTGTCCAGAGCTCTACCGCACACTAGCAGGAAGCCTCAGAGCTCAGTCAAGTCCCACCAGCCTGTGTGTGTGTGTGTGTGTACGTGTGTACGTGTGTACGTGTGCGTGTGTGCGTGCATGCCTGTGTCTGTGTGTGATACGACCCCTAACAGTGTGGACATAGAGTAAGGATTGTCTGGTTCCCACAGAATTGAAACTGTAGTGTGAGGACAATTATTTAATAAACACTGACAAGTCAATTCAAATTGTGATATTGTCTGTTACTATGGTGAAATGTTTGTGCTAGTATGCATGTGTGTGTCTGGATGAATTGATTAATCATTAATCAATTCATCCAGACACACATGCATACTAGCACTACCAAACAAATAATGCAAGTAGCCTCAACAGAAGATCAGATCCAAAAAATGGTGCAACACACACACACACACTCCTAATACAGGCTGTGGGCGTTCTGTCACTGGCAAAATAGGGAAGCACAGAATTATGGTCCCTCTGTGTGTCTTCCTCTGTGTGTTTGCAGTGGTGTGGTGTGTGCTGAAGGTGTGTGTGTTTCATACCTCCCAACCCTGCTGCCCGAGGAACACAGACAGTATCTTGTGTTCTCCTAAATTTCGGAACCTTGGAACTAGACTTGCAAACCTGTCGAATGTTTCTGTATTTCTCACCTCCGTCTCAGCCTCACCTGTCATACAGTGACCACGTGACCTTTGCTCTCTTGGCAACCATGACTTCTCAATAGCAACCATGACTTCTCAATGGCAACCATGACTTCTCAATGGCAAACCTGTGGTCTCTGGATTTGGTCAGGATTTGTCTCTGCTTTGTCTTTCTGACAGTAGAGAGAGAGAGAGAGCAGAACAAGTTTACATGCATGGTACATGTTTACATGAGAAAGAAAGAAAAATAGAGAGAGAGAGATAGAATAATCACTTTTAGGAAGAAACAAGAAGACACAAGGGCAGTAATGAAGTGAGGTACACACAGTAGAGCAAGGGAAAGAGAAATTGCCGTGTGTGTGT
>JAIFZK010000045.1:3740000-3742500 GCA_027481765.1 Tenualosa thibaudeaui
CCAGGTTATTTCCTTTCAGAGAGCTCATCAGTTGAGTCTCAGTTGGGCCTCACTTGTTTGTAAATTGTGTGTGTGTGTGTGTGTGTGTGCGTGCGTAAGAGAGAGAGTGATCTGCCTCTGGATCTTGCTGCTTTGGTGCTCTGACAGAGTCTAGGCAAAGGTTTGAATGGTTTACTGATGCACATAAATACAATACACATATTAAATTCTTTCTCTCTCTCTCTCACACACACACACACACACACACACACACACATACACACACACACACGTGCAGCATTGCTAAAGTCCAATGTGTTGAAGGGGTGTGTGAAGCAGTGGAGCCAAAAGTCTTAAGATGTTTGGAGATTGAGTTTGGCAGCAGCAGAATGTGGACAATGCCCGCCATCATAAATAACACACATTCACCACAATTGACCTGTGTAAACAGGACAGGACTTGAGTCTTTTATTTCCTGTGTCAATTCACCAGACGCAATCGCCCAACTGATCTCAGAACAGAACAGAGAAACATACCTCCACTCTCAGATAAAACAACAAATTCTCTCTCTCTCTCTCTCTCACACACACACACACACACACACACACACACACACACACACACACACACACACACACACACACACACACGCCAAAGATGAAACAGTGCAATAAGATGGCTGTATTAAACATGTGTTTTCTGTTAGCAGTTTCATTATGTGGGTTCGGCAGCTTTGCAGCTCTGCGATCTTTGCACTCTGTGTGTGTGTGTGTGTGTGTGTGTGTGTGTGTGTGTGTGTGTGTGTGTGTGTGTGTGTGTGTGTGTGTGTGTGTGTGTGTGTGTGTGTGTGCGCGCGCGCGCGCGTGCGTGCTTGCACGCTTTTAGATTTGTGTTTGTGTGTGTTTTGGCTTGAGCGGGGCTGTGGGAAGAGGCCTTTTCCTGCAGTGGAAGTCTAATCCTGCTTGGCGTTTGATGTGTGCGGCCTGTTTGACTGTGGCCCCCCTCACACACACACACACACACACCTTCTCACCTCCATCTCCTCTCCTCTCTGTATCTTACAGGGGCCAGTGTGTGCACACACACACACACACACACACACACACACACACACCATCTGTGTGTGTATGTGTGTGTGCTGCTCCTGTGTTCATGTGATCAGAGGATATCCTGCATTCACATAATATGCGTATACATACATAAACAAACACACACACACACACACACACACACACACACCATCTAAGTGGTTCAGTGGCTGTGTGAGCTGCTGTGTCTCATGTCTCATGTCAGCATTTGTCACTTCTTTATCTGTTCCCATGGAAAAGTGTGTACGTGTGTGTGTGTGTGTGTAAACATGTAGACAGGGATTTCCATATGAACAGCGTACTTAAGTGCTTCTGTGTGTTTGTGTTTGTGTGTGTGTGTGTGTGTATGTCTAGTGACTGAAGTGTGTGGAAGAGTGTGCAGGAGTAACTGTATGTGTCATGGTTGTCTCGAGCAAGTGGTGTGCGTGCGGTGTTTGTGTGTGCGTGCGTGCGTGTGGGCGCGCGCGTGTGTGTGTGTGTGTGTGTGTGTGTGTGTGTGTGTGTGTGTGTGTGTGTGTGTGTGTGTGTGTGTGTGTGTGTACACTTGGCTGAGCAGCCCTGCGTACCCCCAAGCAGTAGCTCCCACAAACCCAAAGCTCACGGGGCGGCCAACATGCTCAGCTCTCTAGCCCACTGTTCATTAGAAGGCACGCACGACTCACGGACACATCCTCATTCACTCATATGGCTTCAGCCGACACTGATCTGTTTCTGTGTGTGTGTGTGTGTGTGTGTGTGTTCACTCCTGGGCATAGGGACATACACACAGGTGCACTCATTGATGGGAATGCACACAAACACACAAGTAACGATTTACACACACACACACACACACAAACACCTGCCAAACACCTGCACCTGCACCCATGCACAGTTTGCATACACACTTTTGTACCTCCAGTTGCGCACACACACACACACACACACACACACACACACACACACACTCCCACAGTGGTGCACCCATTGATGCATCCTCACGTCGTACACACAAACACACACACTGGTTCACACACACACACACACTGGTACACACAAACACACACACTGGTACACACACACACACACACTGGTACACACACACACACACACGGCTACTGGTCTCCTGTGTAATTGACTCAGTTGGGTTTGGGTGTTAGCGGGTCTTAGCACTGGTCAATGTCAGACGGAGGTCAGAGCGGCTATGGAGTGATGCTCTGATTGTCTTTCTCATTACGCCTTCATCTAGCCTTCACCTTAGCCCAGGATTGACCTCCTGACACACACACAGATTTAGCCTTTACTTAAGAGGCAGAGAGGGAGAGAGAGAGAGAGAGAGAGAGAGAGAGAACGATTGCCTTGATGGGCCTGCCTTAAACAACAGTGGATGGATCAATACGCCACAATTGAGTTCTCCAGGCTATGTGTGTGAGCATGAGGGTGTGTGTGTGTGT
>JAIFZK010000045.1:3755000-3767500 GCA_027481765.1 Tenualosa thibaudeaui
CATGACACTGCTCCTCAGGGCTTTCCAGTAGTGCTAGCTGAGTAAGAGACTAGTTCAGAGACCAGTTGAGAGGCTAGCTGAGAGAATGGCTAGTTCAGAGACCAGTTGAGAGGCTAGCTGAGAGAATGGCTAGTTCAGAGACTAGCTAAGTGAAAGACTAGTTCAGCGGCTAGCTGAGAGAGTCTAGTTCAGAGGCTAGTTTAGAAGCTATCTGAGAGAGAGGGTTGTTCAGAGGCTAGGTTAGAAGCTATCTGAGAGAGGGTCGTTCAGAGGCTAGTTTAGAAGCTATCTGAGAGAGGGTCGTTCAGAGGCTAGCTGAGCGAGAGAGAGAGGCTAGTTCAGAGGTTAGGGTTAGCACTTACTAACACTTAGCATACTTTCAGTTTCAGTTTTCTATTCTCCATTCAGTTAACCTTAGCTGCTGGCTCGCTATTCAGTCTGTGCTGGATCAAATCTTCTGGTTCTGTGTCCGATAGCTATGAGTGACCAAGAAGAACAGGGCTATGGATTGATCATACACAACATTTCCCATACAGAAATTAATGGTACCTCTGTTTTTTTTTCCCCCAACCCCCTTGCCACACACACACACACACACACACACACACACCTAAGCAGAGCTCCTGAGAAAGTCAGCAGAACATACACTGGTGGACATGGTACAGCTGCTCTTCTCCAGGTAAGAAATAAGTGTGAGAGTGAGTGAGTGTTCAGACTGTCTGTGTGTGTGTGTGTGTGTGAGAGAGCTGAGGTGGAGATGTCTGTGTTGTCCACACTATGTGTGTGTGTGCTGAGATAGAGTTGGCCGTATTGTCCAGACTGTGTGTGTGTGTGAGCTGAGGCAGAAATGTCCATATTGTCCAGACTGTTTTAATCAGTAGGCAGAAACATGAGCAGCCTGCTGGTTTAATCTGTGCTGTGGAGTCCAGTTACTCCCAACACTAGACACCTGCAATTAGCAGATTATTGCTCCCCTCCCTCCCTCTGAGACACCAGCACTGGACCACCCCCACAGGGGCGGGGCTTATGGTTTAAAGGATCCCTGGCTAGTAAGATTTGTTGGACTTGTAAGACTGACCTTAGAAGTAGCTATATCAAACAGGATTTAGTGCATGTACGTCTCAATGCATTCTGGGTAAAAAATGACATCACCTGGTTGATGTTGATGGTGTCAACAGCTTAGTTGCTCCACCTTTAATTGGACCTTGCCAGGTGATGTCACTTTTTACAACAACGGCAGCTTGTGTTGAAAAAGGTTTTCTAAACTTTGAAGAAAAACAAAAATGAGTGTTTTTAAATCACATTTATGTAGCTGACGCCAAAGTCAGTCTGGCAAGGCCAACATGGATTATTAGCCAGAGATCCATTTAGTAGTCCATCCCAGGCCAGTCTGGAGGAACCAGACATTTGGAGAAGAACGTGGAGTTTGTGTTGGTCTGCTGTAACACAGGTGGGCCACCACAAATAAAGAAATCATCAGTTATAACTGCAGCTTCACACCCATAGTAATGAGAGGTGGAAACAGGGGGAGTATCCAGTATTTTGCAGGGTTCCCCAAAATAATGTTTTATGATGTAATAAAATATTGATGTTTGCGGGGTATCTGTCATGCATCCAAATGAATGGAGTGCTGGTATATAGCATCACATCAGCTCATCACATCAGCTCATCACATCAGCTCATCACATCAGCTCATCACATCAGCTCATCACATCAGCTCGTCCAGTGAAATTTGAACCAGAAGCATTGAGAGTGCTCTGCTAATGCATGTCTTCTAGACACAGGCGTGCACATGCAGGTGTGTGTGTGTGTGTGTGTGTGTGTGTGCGTGTGTGCGTGTGTGCACACGCTGGTCTCTGTCCGTTCGTCTCTTTGTGTCTGTGGGTCTGTTAAATAATTAGGTGATGGGGTGAAGTAGTGAGTAGTGTGTGTATGTGTGTGTGAGTGAGTAAGTGAGAGAGAAAGAGGATGTGTGTGTATGTGTGTGTGTTAAATGCTGAGCTGGTGTGCTGAAGTGTTCTGTGGTGTGCTTTAACTGCCTGCTGAGAGCATTAGGCATGTTAATCTGTTAGACCCACAGATCATCCAATAACACACAAGATGACACTCAATTACTGCCAAGTTATCAGCACCCCTCACATCTCTCCCAGGCTCTGTGTGCCTGCCTGCACGTGTGTGTTCTCACCCCTGCCTGATAAGAAGGCTCCCAGTTTGTGTGAGCAAGTCACATCATCCCCCTTTTCTCTGCTCCTCAGGTCAGAGGTCAAAGGTCAAAGGTCAGTGGCCTCCAGCAATAGAGATGTCAGCCCTCTGACACTGCTGCATAGTCTCTCTCCCCATCAGCAGTGTGGCCTCCCCAAATTAATTTGCCCACCTCAGTGTGTGCGTGCGTGTGTGTCTGTGTGTGTGTGTGTGTGCTGGTTTTGTTTGCCACCAGCTGTTTCTGCCCCTGCCCTCCAAAGCGCCAGGCCTGGGAGTTGTTCTGACAAAACACCCAACACACAAAACACTCCCAAATTAAACTCTCCAAAGCCCCACGGAGAGGAGACAAGATGCATCTTAGCAGAAGCACAAGCAAAACATGACACCTGCAAACACACACACACACACACACACACACACACACACACACACACACACACACACACACACACCAGTGGCGGTTGCTCATTTCCATGTGCAATGAAAGCAGAATGAAAAATAGATAGGAGAGATTAGAGAGCTACATCTCCCACAGTAAGCAATGGCATTCAGTGCACAGTTTACAGCTAAGGCCTTTCTCTGTCGCTGTGAAGTGGAGGCTGTGACACCAAGATGGACACCAAACACTGGTGCAGTTTCCTCAGAAAAGTATCCATAGAAGGCAGTCTGTTGCGTTAAAGGAGACGTACAGTGCGAATCAATTCATAGACCTGTTTGAACTCACCCTGTGCTGTCAGTATTAAAAAGAATGAGTGGATTTGATACCACATAGACCGAATTAGGACCCAGCAGCTGTCAGTCATGGAGTTTCATTTTCCTATGCCCCATTCAGTTAATGTTAGTTGCCGATTTGCTATATGAACAACTGGGCTATGGATTGAATCCCACCAGATTTCTCTTTGAACCTCTTGCTCCGATTGCGCTGATGATGGTGTTTTCTCTCCCCCATAGACTGCCCCAGTTTAAAGAGGAGGCTAAGAGTTACATTGGGACCAACATGAAGAAGGTAAGCGCGCGCACACACACACACACACACACACAGGCAGCCAGAGGATCCTGACCAGCGCCCCTCCCACACTTTGTTTGTTCTTTTCTTTTCTTTCTTTCTATTTCTTTTTATTTTCTTTTAATTTGTTTGCTGCCATCTGTCCATTCCTCTCCTCCCCCTCTCCCATGTCCATCAGCCCTTCCACTAGCTGGCCAATCAGCAGCCATTGGCTGAACACGCTATCCGTCATACGTTGCTGTGTTGTCATTGGTAGATATTACCCATCCGTGTTGCAGTGCAACACACAGCTCCCAGTCATGCCACTGTCCCACTCCTGTGGTAGAGACTAGCCCCAGGGACCCTCTGGCCCAAAGGATATTCAAATGTCAATGCCTCTTCTGTTCAGTTTTTAATGTCTGTGGTTCTGTTTAAATGCGGATAGTGAACTGAGGATGTATCATTGTGAATCCTCAGTTCTCTATCCGCATTTGCAAAAGTAAAGTTCTGTAGTTCTGATGGATGTGAACACACCTCTGTTGGGTTTAAGGTGCTTCTGGGTAACCATAAGAGACATAAGAGCATCTAGACCTCCCACACCCCCACCTCCCTCCACTGACCCCCCTGACCTCCACTGACTCCCCTGGCCTCCACTGACCCCCTGACCTACGCTCCCTGTGTCCCCGCCTCCTTCCAGATCCCAGGCTGCACCCTGGAGCCTCATGATGTGGTTGGTGCAGAGCAGCTTAAGCCCACCAATCAGACAGGCCTAGAGAGGGTACTGCTGGTGTGCACTGTTCTGGGGCTGTGGGCTGGGGCTACTGACACAAAGGAGATGCTGAGGGTGGCATGGCTTGCTGGTCCTCAGGGAGAGGGTGTATGTTGAGAGTGGCATGGCTTGCTGGTCCTCAGGGAGAGGGTGTATGTTGCTGTTGGGGCATAGGAGCTCTGGGGCTGGGAGTCAAGCCCCATCATTACTAACCTACTCATGACCTCTGTCACTGCACTATCAATAAAGCAGCGCTGAGGAATGCCTTGAGGCTCTCATTGACACCCCCCCCCCCCCCACACACACACACACACACACGCACACACACACACCCGCACACACACACACAGTGGCCCTGGTTTAGCTCTTGTCTGGTGTAGTGTGATTCTAGTTTAGCTCTAGTTTGGTTTAGGTCTGGTCTTGCTCTGCCAAACCCTGGTTTAGCTCTAGTCTGGTTTAGGTCTGGTCTTGTTCTGCCAAACCCTGGTTTAGCCCTAGTCTGGTGTAGCTGTGGTCTGGTTTAGCTCTAGTCTAGCTTTAGTCTTGTGCAGCTCTAGTCTAGTTTAGGTCTGGTCTTGTTCTGCCAAACCCTGGTTTAGCACTAGTCTTGTGTAGCTTTAGTCTGGTTTAGGTCGAGTCTGGTTTAGCAGTAGTATGGTTTAGCTGTTGTTTGCTGGTCTGACCTTGGTTTAGCTCAAGTCTGTTTAGCTCTACTCTGCCCATGTTTTGACCTTAGTTTAGCTCCATGTCTGGTCTAGGTTGGGGCAGAAATTGGCTAAATCCCACATGCTAATTTGACAGTGAATGTGGCCCTTTGCATGTGTAACACACATTCTCCAACATTCCCACAATCCTCCCTTAATGTTCGCAGACCATCACAATGCTAACTGGACAGGCATGGCTTCGCTAACTAAGGGGAGTGTGCATGTGTAGTGAAAGGGTTGGCATGTTAGCTACTCAGACCTGGTCACCATTCAAGGGTTAGCGTGTTAGCATGCACCTTACACTGCACCTTATACACTGCACCTTATGCCCCCCGCACTTTCTTGCTGCTATCACTTATATTTATGTAGAATAGTCTCTAGCTGCTATTATTTATATTTATAGTGAACAGTCTTCATTTTACAAATCACACCACTAGCCACTGTGCTCTGCAAAAAGCCATGCCCTGTCTAGCGTGTTTGTTTTAGGTCACCTGTATTTTGACCTGCAAATCGTTTACAACTGTGTTGTAATGTTATTTTTCTTCCGCAATAGTGTATGTAGGCACTATTACGTATCTGTCTTGTCCACGTGTTACGTGTATCACCAATTGTTCCTGGTGAGACGTTCTCTCGTCTCACTATGTACTGTGTATATGGCTGAAACGACAATAAATCCCTACTTGACTTGACTTGATGTGTTGCTACTCAGATCCAGTCACCATTCAAGGGTTAGCGTGTTAGCATGTGTTGCTAATCAGAACAGGTCACCATTCAAGGGTTAGCGTGGTAGCATGTGTTGCTAAACAGAACCATTTATGTCCAGCCCCGAGCCCCAGTGTGTGGTGTGGATGTAGCATTCTTTTCAGGCATGGCAGCCTGTGTGTTTGGAAGCATCCTGATGTATCTGTGCCCCAGACACTCAGGACATCCATCCCCCCAGCATAGCTACTGAGCTGAGCCCAGGGCCGGCCCAAGACGGACTCTAAGCTGCGGTCGGCTGAGAGAAGGAGCTCAGCTGAGGCACTGTGACTGAATATATGAAGAGGAGAGCAGTTGGCAAAGGCCTAGGAGGCATCACTTACATGTCGGCATTACACATCAGCAAACACACAGCTTTGTGTGGACACTGTCAAAGAAGCATGTTTGAATGTGTCTCTCCATGTGTTTCTCTGCGTATCTCTTCAGTGTGTCTTCTGTGTTTGTGTGTGTGTGTGTGTGTGTTCACCTATGTGGTTTGAGTCTCATTGTGGTGAGACTTCTGTAGGTAGGCGGGGAGCACTCCATGGTGTGTGTGTATGTGTGTGTGTGTGTGTGTGTGTGTGTGTGTGTGTGTGTGTGTGGCAGAGAGAACAAGTCTATGGGAGCTGCATGATGTGTGTCCATTTGGATTAGTGTGTTTTGTGGTGGGAGCATGATGTGTTTGTCTGCGGTGCATGGTCTTTTAGTGTGAGAACCGCATGATGGGAGTGTGTGTGTGTGTGTGTGTGTGTGTGTATCAAGTGTCCCCTCACTAATCCTACCGCCTGCCCCTTCTCTCCTGAGGCTTACAATATCTTATGGAAAAACAAACGTGTGCAGGTAAGGAGACCTCAGACCAGAGGCACTCTCATCCTCCTCCTCCTCCTCCTCCTCCTGTGTTTCTTCTTCTTCTTCTTCCTGTTCTTCTTCTTCTTCCTCTTCCCCTTCTTCTCTTTCTTCTTCCTGTTCTCTTTCTTCTTCCTGTTCTCTTTCTTCTTCTTCCTCTTCTCTTTCTTCTTCCTGTTCTTCTTCTTCCTCTTCCCCTTCTTCTCTTTCTTCTTCCTGTTCTCTTTCTTCTTCTTCCTCTTCTCTTTCTTCTTCCTCTTCTCTTTCTTCTTCCTGTTCTTCTTCTTCCTCTTCCTCTTCTCTTTCTTCTTCTTCTGCTTTTTCTTCCTCTTCATTTTCTTCCTCTCTTATTTTCTGTCTGCCTTGTTCAGACAGCTGATCCAGACACACTCACAGTGTTTTTTGGTCAACATCTCTGCTAGTATGAGGAGTCCCATGGCCCCTAGTGCAATTGGTGCATGTAGGCAACAGTGTGCTCAGTCTAAACCACAGTCATTAAACTTCTTCTACCTTATTTGTTTGTTTGAGTGTGTGTGAGTGTGGCTTTGTTGGCTACTGCTGATCACCTGTCAATCATAGCCATTCACTCCTGAGCTCAGCCAATCATCTGCCTTCGCTGTGGGAGTGGCACCTGCTACAAAGCCAAATCGGCTGTGTCGTCTGGACCTTAGAGAATCTACATGCCTCACATGCAAGCCCTCTTAATTGTGTTTCATTGTGTGTGTGTGTGTGTGTGTGTTGCAGTTGAAGATGCGTGCAGGTGGGATGAGCGAGTCCTCGAAATGGAAGAAACAGAAGCGTTCCCCCCGGCCCCCCCGTCACATGGTCCGCAGCGCCTCAGGGCCAGCCGACGCCTCCCAGACAGTTTCCTCCAGCAACAGCCAGTCAGGTACGACCTTAGACTGGCTTTGGGACCAACTAGCTCAATCTGAGACTCATCTTGGTTTGGGGTCCTGAGGTTCTGAGGTCTGGACATTTAGCCATTATTTCCCACTTCTCTGAGGTGGGATCAACAAATGTAGATCAAAATGCCTCTGTTGGTGGTTTCTTGATTTGAGTTTCGGATGTTAAGCCTCCATTGTCAGAAGTAGATTTTACAATGCTCTGTATTTTGACAAGAATTACACCTTGACAACCTTCAAATGTCTACTGGTTTTGGCGGTCTGTATTTTGTTTTGATTTATGTGTGTGTGTGTGTGTGTGTGTGTGTGTGTGTGTGGATAAGCAGGCTTGCCATGTGTGGACCAGCAACAGTCAGGTCTGCCAGGGTCAGACAGTGTCCCCTCATCCATGTCCAGCCCCACCACAGACAGTGGTCTGGACTCAGGCTCTAAGACCACCTCCCGAGAGGACCTCTCAGATCTGGAACAGGCCAGCTCCACAGCAATGTCTCCACTCAGCCCCTCTGAGCTCACTGCACCTGACCCTCAGGTGTGTGTATGTGTGTGTGTGTGTGTGTGTGTGTGTCTCTCTCTCACTCACTCTCGTTTGGAGTGGACAGTTTGTGTGTGTGTGTGTGTCTCACTCTTTTTCAGAGTAGACAGTTTGTCTGTGTGTGTTTTGGCGGGATTAAATGGCATTCCAGTACTGTGGTTTGTTGATTGTCACATTTCATTCCAGTTGATATTATATGTATTTATTCGCCTAATCGTGTGTGTGTGTGTGTGTGTGTGTGTGTTGTAGTGTGATGTGGAGCGTGCCCAGTCGGCCTCAGTTGAGTCCATTCCTGAAGTTTTAGAGGATCGGGACTCGCTGGCTGACCAATCAGACTCCGCTTCCGTCCACGACATGGACTATGTCAACCCACGAGGTGTCCGCTTCACACAGTCCACACAGAAAGAGGGTAAGACACACACACACACACACACATACACCACACACGCACGTGCGCACTCTCAACACAAAGAGGTTAACACACACACACACACACACACACACACAGTCTATTAGGCACCATCCTAGGTGTATTGCATGGCTCAAACCATTCTGTGTGTGTGTGTGTGTGTGTTTTTAAGGTGTGGCGCTGATTCCCTACGGGCTGCCGTGTCTGAGGGAGCTCTTCCGCTTCCTTATCTCGCTGACTAATCCGCACGACCGCCACAATTCAGATGTCATGATGCACATGGGCCTGCAGCTGCTCACCGTCGCCCTGGAGGCCTCCTACATCGCCCCCTATCAGTCACTGCTGGTACTGGTCAAAGATGAGCTCTGCAGACACCTGTTCCAGGTACAGACACACACACACACACACACACACGTCTCCCCCAGTCACTGCTGGTACTGGTCAAAGATGAGCTCTGCAGACACCTGTTCCAGGTACAGACACACACACACACACACACACACGCCTCCCCTAGTCACTGCTGGCACTGACCAAAGATGAGCTCTGCAGACACCTGTTCCAGGTACAGACACACACACACACACACACACACACACACACACGCCTCCCCCAGTCACTGCTGGCACTGACCAAAGATGAGCACTACAGACATGAAGAAAGCCGATAACACACACACACACACACACACACACACACACACACACACACACACTGCCCTCCTCCAGCAGTTCCAGTCTCACACTGCCCTCCTCCACAATTAGTACCCTAAATGGCACACATAACAGGATGTATCCTCTGTATTTTAATAATGTATGTATGTCATGTGTTTGCCATGTTGTGGAAACTTAAGGATACCAGAATTTCCTATGGGATAATAAAAGTATTTATCTCCCCCTCTCTCTCTCTCTCTCCCTCTATCTGCCTCCCTCCCTCCCTCTATCTGCCTTTCTCCCTCCCTCTATCTCTCTGTCTCTTTTTCTGCCTCTCTCTCTCCCCCCTCTCTCTCTGCCTCTCTCCCTCCCTCTATCTTTCTGTCTCTCTCTCTCCCTCCCTCTATCTTTCTGTCTCTCTCTCTCCCTCCCTCTATCTCTCTGTCTCTTTTTCTGCCTCTCTCTCTCCCTCCCTCTCTCTCTGCCTCTCTCTCTCCCTCCCTCTATCTCTCTGTCTCTCTCTCCCTCCCTCTATCTCTCTGCCTCTCTCCCTCCCTCTATCTCTCTGTCTCTTTTTCTGTCTCTCTCTCTCCCCCCTCTCTCCCCCCTCTCTCTCTGCCTCTCTCCCTCCCTCTATCTTTCTGTCTCTCTCTCTCCCTCCCTCTATCTTTCTGTCTCTCTCTCTCCCTCCCTCTATCTCTCTGTCTCTTTTTCTGCCTCTCTCTCTCCCCCCTCTCTCTCTGCCTCTCTCCCTCCCTCTATCTTTCTGTCGCTCTCTCTCCCTCCCTCTATCTTTCTGTCTCTCTCTCTCCCTCCCTCTATCTCTCTGTCTCTTTTTCTGCCTCTCTCTCCCTCCCTCTCTCTCTGCCTCTCTCTCTCCCTCCCTCCCTCTATCTCTCTTTCTCCCTCCCTCTATCTCTCTCTCTCCCTCCCTCTATCTCTCTGCCTCTCTCCCTCCCTCCCGCTCTCTCTGCCTCTCCCTCCCTCTATCTCTCTCTCTTTTTCTACCCCCCCCCTCTCTCTGCCTCTCTCCCTCCCTCCCTCTCTCTCTCTGTCTTTCTCCCTCCCTCCCTCCCTCCCTCTCTCTCTCCCTCCCTCTCTCTCTCTGTCTCTTTCTCTGCCCCTCTCTCTCTCTCTTTGTCTCTGTGTAGTTGTTGAGTGTGGACCGCATCAACCTGTATGCTGCCTCCATCAGGGTGTGTTTCCTGCTCTTCGAGAGCATGAGGGGACACCTCAAGTTCCAGCTCGAGGTACACACCACATTGCAACACACACACACAGACCATATTCACCTCACACCATATTCACCTCACTCGTCATTGTAATACTGTGTGTGTGTGTGTGTGTGTGTGTGTGCGCGCGCGCAGATGTACCTGAAGAAGCTGATGGGGCTGATCACATCGGAGAACCCCAAGTTGGCGTACGAGATGAAGGAGATGGCCCTGGAGGCGCTGGTGCAGCTCTGGAGGATCCCCAGTTTTGTCACCGAGCTCTACATCAACTATGACTGTGACTTCTACTGTTCCAACCTCTTTGAGGACCTCACCAAGCTGCTGTCGAAGGTGAGGACTGTGTGTGTGTGTGTGTCTGTGTGTATATGTCTATGAATGGTTGCACATGTAACTGTATCTGTGTCTGACTGGTAGGCTTCCACAGACCTGTTCAAGGCCATTTAAAAGTGGCACTTTAGAGGGTGTGTGTGTGTGTGTGTGTTGGTACTGAGTGTTGTTTGAATCTTTATTAGCTGCAGTGTGCTGTAATGGTTGTACCACGGTGGCGAGGTGCTTCTTAATTACCCAGCAGAATGCTGGGAATGGATGCTGATGTTCTAGAATGCTGTGACACAGTTGGTGTGTGTGTGTGTGTGTGTGTGTGTGTGTGCCTGCGTGCGTGTGTGTAGAATGCCTTCCCTGTGTCCGGCCAGCTCTACACCACACACCTGCTCTCTCTGGAGGCACTGCTCACTGTGATTGACAGCACCGAGGCCCATTGCCAAGCCAAGGTGCTCAACAGTGCTGCCCAGCAGGACCAATCAGAGGCCAGCACGGCTGAGGGGGAGGGGCCAGTCAGCAGCAGCACTGATCCATCGAAAGGTATCTTGTCCTCCCTGATGCCCACTGATCGTTAGTGACCACACCAATTAGTGTAGAAACTGATTGTTAGTGACCACACCAATTAGTGTAGAAACTGATCGTTAGTGACCACACCAATTAGTGTAGAAACTCTTCTTCAAATTTTCTTCTATGTCAACTTGTGTCAGGGAAGAAAGTTGTGTGAGTCCACCATGGACCAGACCATTGAAGAGTAGTGTAGACAGTCATAGAAAATAGCTTTGTTTAACCCTATAGTCTTGGACTAGTAGCAGACCTGAGATCTGTACTCCCCATAGGCTTGGACTAGTACCATCATTTTCCAAATATTAGACACACTGTGAATAAACCACACAACAGTTTATGTAAACATAAAATATAAAATTGCATATTAACCGCAATCTTGTATTAACCCCATGTTACAAATATTAAGTTTGTCAAAGAAACGTTGAAAGTGGTCATCAGCGTCATTTTGGCTGACCTCCGCGTTGTTAGTCAAGGTGTTCAGTTCTGTGCAACTGGACTTCTTTTTGGAGCTGAAAGATGTTTCACCTTTCGTCCAGAAGGGTGACTACCATGACCTAGATGAATGAGAGTCTTCACAGACATCCGCATTGTTAGGTTAGGTTAGTCACCTTGCGGGCGGCACGCAGAGTCTGTCTATGCTCCTCCGCCACTAACACTCATCTCTCATTACCGAAAGATACACCACCTGATATCCCACACAGGCTGCTAATATAGTTTTAGAGGATGTATGTCAGCTCTTTTCAACACTAAATACCGCACAGCTGGAGAGAATAAAAAAAACGTTTGGAATGCCGAATAGAACCCCATGCTGTGATGTTGTAGAACTGAGCCAAGTATGAAACCCAGTAATAGCAGAGATCCTTGAATCCCCTACTGTTCTCTTTGCTCGTTCATGTCATTGTAAAGCTATGAATTAATTAAGTAAAGAGATGGCATTTCAGGGGCAAGCACTGCCACTGAGCTAGACACTCACAAATGAGTTAACTACACACACTTTGGAGATGCGCTAACATTAGCTAGTCTGAGATGTAGCTCAGCTGCTGTCTACTAGGTTAAGGGTGTTGCAATACCCTAGTCATTTGCAAGTAAGCCTCGCAATTAAGAGTCAGATCGATTAGGATGTCATTGGATTGGCATGTATCAGAATAAGCAATTTCGCTTGCACAACCCCTCACTCGTCACGCTATCTGCTAGCGTTAACTTCTTAACTTCAGTCATGATTGTAGCCTATTTAGGTTACCTGGCGTTAACATTCAGCACGACCCATGAAACTGCCTGGATTCTTTTCTATAGTTTCAATTATTCCAATGTGGTTTTATTTACACAATTCTATCAGCGTTGGAGTTCAAAATTGACGACCATACTGCCTGTACTGCTTGCTTTCCTACATAGTAGTAAACAGCCGTATGAGAGCCCACAGCAGAAGTGCTCACTACTGCCACCACCTGGCCAGTGCAGGGATTTAGGCCTGTCATATTCAGGGATCCACAGAAAATGACCTTAGATAGTATTGAACTCAGAGCTGTTGTTATTTTGCTGAATGTATATATTTTATTTTTAAATATATTTAGTTTTTTTTTTTTTTTTTTTAATGGGGTAGTAGATCTCTGTTCTTCCCATAGGCTTGGCCTAGCAGTAGATGAGTT
>JAIFZK010000045.1:3772500-3777500 GCA_027481765.1 Tenualosa thibaudeaui
TCTTAGTCTGTCTGTAATCAAACCAAACCAGTCCGATTAAGACACCGTGGCAATGCAGTTGAAAGAGGAATAGGGCATGAGTGTACACAGCCAAGGCAGCCCCCCCCCCCCCCCCAATAAAAAGCATCTCTGCTCCAAAGGGGTTTCCTTCTGCGTTTGTGTTCTTGGACAAGGAGACTTGTTCATTTTGAAGCCTTAACCCCTCTATTAGTACTAGATCTATTAAGTTGTCCATGTGAACACATAAACATCAGCTTGCTGGCTACCAAACGCCCCCCCTCCCCCCCAACACACACACACACACACACACACACACACACACACACACTGTAAATACACTCAGTCATACACACACACACACACACACACACACACACACACACACACACACACACACAGACACACACACACACTTGTAAAGTGAGGGTGAATGATTGGAGAAAGTTAGATTTTCCTCTCATCTCATTTCTTTCCCTAGAGAGAATCAGCTTTCTGGGTTTCTCTTCTGTGTGCGTGCGTGCGTGCGTGCGTGCGTGTGTGTTTATGTAAGTGTGCGTGCGTGCGTGTGTGTGTGTGTGTGTGTGTTTATGTAAGTGTGCGTGTGAGTCTGTGTGTGTATTTTACCTGCCTTTAAAAAAAACAGATAGTGAAACCAACCTTTGGTCTGTCTGTCACCAACTTCCTATGTTTATTTATCCTATAACACACACACACACACACACACACACACACACACACACACACACACACACACACAAGCAAACATCAGTAGGCCTCCAGCAGCGCACTGATCAGGTATCAGTGTGTCTCTTCCTGTGCACTGGGCCTTGTAACCTGAGCGAGAGTTTTTTGTGTGTGTGTGTGTGTTTGTGTGTGTGTGTTTGTGTGTGTGTTTGTGTGTTTGTGTGTGTGTGTGTTTGTGTGTGTGTGTATAATTGGATGGAATTCAGTTGTCTAATTAGCCCTAATAAAATACTCTCTCCTCCAGCAATTCAAAAAGAACCTGAAGGGGGTGAATGGCACCAAAGACTTTGACCAGGACATGCTGGAGGACATCTACAATGCCATCAAGTAGGACCATGCACAGTCAACACACACACACACACACACACACACACACATACTATTACTATTACCAATGATTTATTGATTATTTGATTAGAGATTTCATTGGTCAAATGTTGTTGGAGTTAAACGTAAGATGCCTAGTTTAGTTTTTAGTTCCAGAGCAGTTATGGATCAATGTAATAGTCAAGTAATGATGGATTAATTGAAGTTTCAGCCCACACTGAAACTTCAATTAACGTAGCGTACACACACACACACACACACACACACACACACACACACATACACAGAGGACGGGTTTTAGTTTATTAGTTGCAGTGTTCTCAGTTTCTGCATGGTGTCCTATGATCAGGAATGAGGAGATGCTGGGAGGTGTGTGTGTGTGTGTTTGTCTGTGTGTGTGCTTGTCTGTGTGTGTTTGTGTGTGTGTGTGCACATTTGTCTGTGTGTGTGTGTTTGTCTGTGTGTGTGTGTGTGCGAGGAGGCGTTTTGTCTTGATGTCCACTGCATTTCTGTTGCAGAAATGAGGGGCTAGTGATGCAAGGCTGTGTGTGTGTGTGTGTGTGTGTGTGTGTGTGTGTGTGTGTGTGTGTTCTCAGAAATGAGGAGATAGTGATGCCTGATGAGCAGACGGGGCTGGTGAAGGAGAACTATGTGTGGAGTGTTCTGCTGCACCGTGGTGCTACGCCAGAGGGCGTGTTCCTACACATCCCACCCGGTAGCTATGACAACGACCTCTTTAGCATGACCTGGGGGCCCACCATCGCCGCCCTCTCTTACGTCTTCGACAAAAGCCTGGACGACACCATCATACAAAAGGCCATCGCTGGATTTAGGTGTGTGTATGCGCACACACATGGACCCACACACACTTCTGATGACTACACTGGATGCATACACACACAGGCTGAAGGGACACAGTCAAGGTTTGTGATTGGTGTGTATGACCTCTGTGTGTGTGTGTGTGTGTGTGTGTGTTTTAGGAAATGTGCCATGATCTCGGCTCACTATGGCTTCAGTGACGTGTTTGACAACCTCATCATTTCCCTCTGCAAGTTCACCACCCTCAGCAGTGAGGTAATACACACACACACACACACACACACACACACACACACACACACACACACACACACACACACACACACACACACACACACACACACACACAGTCCCGTCTGCTCATCTGCTTGTGTAATTAGGAGGAAGTAGTAGATGAGGTCTGTGTGTGTGTGTGTGTGTGTGTGTGTTTCCTAAAAGTGCATGATAGTTAGAGGTAATTATTTGTTGATTAAACTGAACCCAGGGGCTCCACCGCGAGGCGAGGTCACTGGCTAGCCCTGATAGGTGTAACTGCTGATCTACACTACACACACACATCAACTAATGATGGATTAATACACAATACACACTACACACACACACACACACAACACAAACTCTAGTGACCTTTTCTCTCCCTCTCTTCCCCCTGTGTGTCTGTGTCTGTGTCTGTGTCTGTGTGTGTGTGTGTGTGTGTGTGTGTGCAGTCTGTGGAGAACCTGCCCACAGTGTTTGGCAGTAACCCCAAAGCTCAGGTGGCGGCCAAAGCGGTGTTTAACCTGGCCCATCGCCATGGCGATATCCTGCGTGAAGGCTGGAAGAACATCATGGACTCCATGCTGCAGCTGTTCAGAGCAGAGCTACTGCCCAAAGCCATGGTGGAGGTGTGTGTGTGTGTGTGTGTGTGTGTTCAGAGCAGAGCTACTGCCCAAAGCCATGGTGTGTGTGTGTGTGTGTGTGTGTGTGTGTGTGTGCAGAGCAGAGCTACTACCCAAAGCCATGGTGGAGCCATGGTGTGTGTGTGTGTGTGTGTGTGTGTGTGTTCAGAGCAGAGCTACTACCCAAAGCCATGGTGGAGGTGTGTGTGTGTGTGTGTGTGTGTGTGTGTGTGTGTGTGCAGAGCAGAGCTACTACCCAAAGCCATGGTGGAGGTGTGTGTGTGTGTGTGTGTGTGTGTGTGTGTGTTCAGAGCAGAGCTACTGCCCAAAGCCATGGTGGAGGTGTGTGTGTGTGTGTGTTCAGAGCAGAGCAGAGCTACTACCCAAAGCCATGGTGGAGGTGTGTGTGTGTGTGTGTGTTCAGAGCAGAGCTACTACCCAAAGCCATGGTGGAGGTGTGTGTGTGTGTGTGTTCAGAGCAGAGCTACTGCCCAAAGCCATGGTGGAGGTGTGTGTGTGTGTGTGTGTGTGTGTGTGTGTGTGTGTGTGTGTGTGTGTGTGTGTTCAGAGCAGAGCGACTGCCCACGACCATGGTGGTGGTGTGTGTGTGTGTGTGTGTGTGTGTGTGTGTTCAGAGCAGAGCTACTGCCCAAAGCCATGGTGGAGGTGTGTGTGTGTGTGTGTGTGTGTGTGTTCAGAGCAGAGCTACTGCCCAAAGCCATGGTGGAGGTGTGTGTGTGTGTGTGTTCAGAGCAGAGCAGAGCTACTACCCAAAGCCATGGTGGAGGTGTGTGTGTGTGTGTGTGTTCAGAGCAGAGCTACTACCCAAAGCCATGGTGGAGGTGTGTGTGTGTGTGTGTTCAGAGCAGAGCTACTGCCCAAAGCCATGGTGGAGGTGTGTGTGTGTGTGTGTGTGTGTGTGTGTGTGTGTGTGTGTGTGTGTGTGTGTGTGTTCAGAGCAGAGCTACTGCCCAAGACCATGGTGGAGGTGTGTGTGTGTGTGTGTGTGTGTGTGTGTGTGTGTGTGTGTGTGTTCAGAGCAGAGCTACTGCCCAAAGCCATGGTGGAGGTGTGTGTGTGTGTGTGTGTGTGTGTGTGTGTGCCAATATGCAGTAGGTAACTGATGCAACAATGCCCCCTAGTGTTTAAGAGAAGGCCTGTCCCACTAATCATATCTGTGGTGTGTGTGTGTGTGTGTGTGTGTCATCTGTTTCAGGTGGAGGACTTTGTGGAGCCCAGTGGAAAGATTTCTCTCCAGAGGGAAGAGACACCATCTCAGAGGTAGAGCAAATACGACAGACAGACAGACAGTGTCACTCAGTGGAGATTGTAGTGACATAAACACTTTATACCCACTCTGGACACACACACACACCCCTCATTTCTTCCACAGGTGGCATGTAGTGTAAGCAGGGTTAAAGAGTGTGTATCACTGTTTGTGTGTGTGTGTGTGTGTTTAACACATCTGTATCCTGACCAGAGTGTACAGAGTGTGAGATATATTTACAGGGACATTTCAACACTTTCTGTAGCTGCTGTCCGCTGGCCATCTAATGCTGTGTGTGTGTGTGTGTGTGTGTGTGTGTGTGTGTGTGTGTGTGTGTGTGTGTGTGTGTGTGTGTGTGTGTGTGTGTGTGTGTGCGCGCGCCTGTCTGTCTGTCTCAGAGGGGAGTCTGCAGTGTTGAGTTTTGTTAACTGGTTGACCCTGAGTGGCCCTGAACAGTCAGGACTCCGAGGACCTTCTACTGAGAACCAGGAAGCTAAGCAGGCTGCACTGCTCTGCATTAAGGTAAAGGGGGCACTCACACACACATGTACACACACACAAACACACACACACACAGATCTGCATTAAGGTAAAGGGGGGACTCACACACACATGTACACACACACAAACACACACACACACACACACACAGATCTGCATTAAGGTAAAGGGGGCACTCACACACACACGCACACACACACACACACACACACACACACACACACACACACAGATCTGCATTAAGGTAAAGGACACACACACTTCCTCCCTCTCTCTCTCTTCCTCTACTTCTCTGTTTGTGAAATTCAAAATCAAAAGAGCTTTATTGGCGTGACTCAGACAAGTGTGGCCAAAGCTGACATATGACAACACAAAAACACACAATATCTGTTTTAGGAAAAAGAGAAGAACTCAAATCAAATCAAATCAGAAAGGAAACTTATAATCATGACTGATGCCAAGCT
>JAIFZK010000045.1:3790000-3817500 GCA_027481765.1 Tenualosa thibaudeaui
ACACACACACCATCAAATACATGCACACAGGATCCAGTGACTTACTGGTGAGAAACACACACGCACACACACACACACATTCTTTCTTCTTCACTGCTGCGGTGTTGCTTGTGGTGTTGTTGTTTATTATTGTTGTTGTTTATTGCTGTTGTTTGTTGTAGCTGGAGGCCATCCCTGAGTCCCTGAAGAACATGCTGCTGGTGATGGACACGGCAGGCATCTTCCTGAGCTCTGACTCGCGCAGCGGCTACTCTGCACTCTGGGAAATCACCTGGGAACGTATCGACTGCTTCCTGCCGCACCTCAGAGAGGAACTCTTCAAGCAGGCAGTCATGCCAGGTAACTCATTCACACCTGCAAACAGATGCACACGCCAGGTAACTCATTCACACCTGCAAACAGATGCACACGCCAGGTAACTCATTCACACCTGCAGACAGATGCACACGCCAGGTAACTCATTCACACCTGCAAACAGATGCACACGCCAGGTAACTCATTCACACCTGCAGACAGATGCACACGCCAGGTAACTCATTCACACCTGCAAACAGATGCACACGCCAGGTAACTCATTCACACCTGCAGACAGATGCACACGCCAGGTAACTCATTCACACCTGCAGACAGATGCACACGCCAGGTAACTCATTCACACCTGCAAACAGATGCACACGCCAGGTAACTCATTCACACCTGCAAACAGATGCACACGCCAGGTAACACATTAACACCTGCAAACAGATGCACACGCCAGGTAAAACTCATTCACACCTGCAAACAGATAACTCATTCACACCTGCACACGCCAGGTAACTCATTCACACCTGCAAACAGATGCACACGCCAGGTAACTCATTCACACCTGCAGACAGATGCACACGCCAGGTAACTCTCATTCACACCTGCAAACAGATGCACACGCCAGGTAACACTCATTCACACCTGCAAACAGATGCACATGCTTTGGTGAGAATTTACTCCACTGCTGTTAATTTAAAATACCAAAACAAAACACTGGCGTTTGGGTGAGAACGAGAAGAGACGAGAAATGGTATTGCCTGTAACAACTGTTGTAAAATCTGTAAGGCAGAAGTATGTGCTTGACACGCCAAAAATACCGGCGAACTTTCCTGATGCGGGGCTAACTAATGAGCTAACTAACTGCTTCAGCTCCGGTAAAGTGTCCTTACAGCAGTTTTGTAAGATCAAAAACAAAATATAACTCAACATAAATGCCAAAGGACCAGATAGTGTTTTCATTGTCTTCCCCACTGGCTGGTCTCATCTTGATGGTAGGTTGGTAGCTATGGTTTGCATTTACTACACTGAGGTCAGCAAGCCAACATGTTTCGAACATCCTGAGAAGTCAGGCACAGAACATTCTCTGCAAAACTAACACAGGTGGTCATTGACCGGGCACCTGACGCTAGACAGAATTCTCTGCTCCTATCAGACTACAGTCACACACACCACATATCCCATCATCATTTAATATTATTACGTTTTGTATCTTTGATACTTTCTCACATGTGTATAGTGCACATTTGCGTAAGGGCCCAGGCTATGGTGAATATCCCAGCATGCACTTGCTGGTGTGAACTACAAGAGGGCCGTCCCAACTGTGCCACTGGAGGCCTCCTGCAGCTCATTACCCCCGTAGTCAGTTTGATAGCTGGGCTGTTGGGAGTTATAGTTTTTTTTATTTTATCTGCCTCATCTGTTAAAGGGGGAAGTGGCGTATGCCGTAAAGCTGTCAAATTCTGTAGTTGTTTTAGTGTCTGTGTTCCTACCTGAACCTCCAGGTTGCACAGTATCAGTGCAGTGCAGGCGATGCAGCCGCTCTCAAACTAAGATGAATGTTTCATTGAACCTATTGGGAGCTGATGATGATGGATTGCTGAATGATGATCAAATGTGTGTGTGTGTGTGTGTGTGTGTGCAGAGCTGGTGCCCAGTGTGCCAGCAGAGTGCCCCCAGCCTCCAGTCCCCTCCCCTCCGCCCGCTGTCCCCCCCACTGAGCCCAAAGCCCCCAGCCGGCCAGCCTCCCCGCAGGACAACACAGCGCCACCCAGTGCCAATGGTGAGAACTGCACTACACACACACACACACACACACCAATTACACTCACAGTTTAATGCCAGAGGAAACAGATATTCTAAAAACCACCTGCATTACAAACCATATAATCAGGTTGTATTTCTTCTCATGATCAGGAGCCTAGTTAACCCTTTAAACTCTATTTGTCCTTCTTTGGTAAAGAGTGTTTTCAAATCAGCTGTGTCTTAACAGAGCATCCTGTTTGTGTTTGTGTGTGTGTGTGTGTTTCTCTGTCTTCTCCTCAGGTACGGACAGGTCGTCCCCCGTGCCCCCCTCCCCCCCTCTCCAGCCCACCCCGGTGAAGATGGCCCCTCCTCCTGAATCGCCCCTGTCTCTCAGCCAATCACCACTCATCCTGCAACCCCTGGCCTCGCCACTACAGGTGGGCGTGCCACCCATGCCCCTGCCAATCATCCTTAACCCCGCCCTCATCGAGGCCACCTCTCCAGTTCCCCTACTTCCTACCCAGCGACCTTCTGACCCCGTCGACCCCACAGAGGTCAAGTAACACCCCATGTACCCCCTCCAGTCCTCGAGCCCTTAACAACCCAAACCATCAGTGCTGAACAGGAAATGACATAATCACTCAAGAGGGAACGGACTTTACGAAGGGTCTCCGACAAAGAAGGAAGCATAACTGGCAGTGTGGTCACCATTTTGGAAAACATACACACACAGAAGAAGAAATGGTGGCCTACACCCACACCCACACACCCACCCACACACACACCCACACACACACACACACACACCCACACACACACACACACACACACAAAAGCAACAGTTCTATAGTGCAGTTAGGTGTAGTTGGACCCTGTCTGTGTCCTCCTGCGCTCTAGTCTCTGTCTCTCAAGCTAAGCTATTTATGATTATTGCTATTAGGACTAAGATTATTCTCCAACAAACTAGAACCAGGAGGAGCAGCAGGCTAGGCTAGGTTAGCCCTGCATGCAGACAGAAGAGACTGCTTTTGTGGACATCCATCTCTCTCTCTCTCTGGCTCTGGACTGACCAGAGAGTGAGTGACTGAGCTCCATGTGACCCACACACACACCCTGCAGGACTGGATGGAGCCACTCAACCCCATATGAACTGCATGTTATATGTACACATGGAACCACTCTAGGCTCTGACAACAGGGGGCACCTTTCCTGCTCATATGGATCAGGAGTCCGACACACACACACACACACACGATTATATTTTTAATATGACATAGGGGGCAACATGAATCCTTCGGGGTAATCCAAAGAGTTAATTATTAGACAAGTGCACACACACACATACACACAGATGTCACCTGGCGATGGTGAAACAATCAAAGAGCCCCTCCTTCACAGACTGGTCTAGAAGAGAATGCAGAACCTTCAGGCCCATCATTGCTTGAGCCATGTGACCTGACCAAGGCACTTTTATTATGACACAGCAGCCATTCTAGAACATTCCTCTGCTAGTGCGAGTGGTTAGTTGTGGCAGGGAGGGGTTATGGGGTGGGAAAGGACGTGTCTAACAGCAGGTTCAGCCTTTGTATTCAGGTCAGGATTTTAATTTGGATTCTTGTCTTGTTTTTTATTATTATGGGATGATGGCCACATCTTAAAGAGATTATTTAAAAGCAGTTGCATTGTGTAGTACGGGTGATTGTGTGGCATGTCTGTATGATGTGTGCTCCACCACGGTACCTTTTACCAGTCTGAGCTTGGGGAACGATTGTGTGGCATGTGTGTGTGTGATGTGTGATCCTCCTGCGTGAGTTTTGGGAGCAGTCACTATACACTGGAGGAGAGATGAGGAGCGAGGGAGGAGCCCCGTCCAGCATGGCCGTAAGCACTGGACACGGTTCTCCTGCAGGGGGGGCAGCCACAGGGCGTACAAGTACAAGCTGAGTGGTGGTGTCAGGAGGTGGTGGAGGAGCGGCCAATCATTGTAAGTGTGTGTGTGGGGGGGTGTAACAAGAGGATGGAGTCTGTGTGTGTGTGGGAGATGGTATAAAAAGGTAAAGACTGTGTGTGTCCAGAGAGTCTCAGCATTTAACTTCCGCACACCAGAAACCCTGCAACAGTATGGCCTTCTCCTCAGTGTGTACACACACACACACACACACACACACACACACACACCGCATCTCGCATATGGACATGTCACAACAAAATGAAGGTGACAGACATCTCCTCCCTCTCTCTTACACACACACACACACACACACACACACATTAGAGACATGGGGGAGATGCTGTTCTGAGTCTTTGTCTAGACCAGATCCACGTGGAGAACACGTTTCCTTTACTTCTTGGTTCTGACCGTTTGTTCTGCCTGAGCTCAGTTCTCTGTTGTACTGCATTCTTAGCCGAAATCAGGAAGTAATTCTGAGCTAAACCTGGAAATACTGTGTATATATAAATAAATGGCCATGTACTTTTTATTATGTAATAAATCTAAAGCTAAATAATGTGTGTGTGATGTCTGATTACTGGCATTGTGGTGAAAACGGCAAGTCTACCTTATGAAGCAGTCTTAAAGGAGAAATCTAGTGTGAATCAACCCATAGCCCTGTTATTGGAGGTCACCAAGTGCTGAACCAGAAAGATAGTGAGCTAATACTAACAGGATGGGGCACAGAAACTTAAAGTCAAACCTTGGCTGTGGCTAGACTGCTAGCTGTTAGCAAGAGAGTGTTGAGCTTTTGACGAGTGTGGGTGTTCTGGGAAGGGAGAGCAAAATTCCCCCTAAAATGATCACAGCCAATTGGGATCATTGTCATCATCATGACCGGTTACTCAAGTCTGACATATATAACATAACATAAAGAAACAAAATATCTATCAATCAGTGTATTATTATTAAATATCTATCTAGGAGTCATGTGGTGTGAGGCCCAGAGGGAAGGGAAAAACAAAGAGTCCCAAATCAGGATTTGTTTTATGACTTTTATGCTTTTAATCCATTTCTGCAACTTAAACAGCCTCATGAGGTACGACTCTGATGATCAGATGCTGTTCCTGTGGTGAGGGCTTTGGATGACACAGAAGATTGACCACCTCTCTCTAAGGTTGCAACTTCAATGGGAGTCTCAAAACTCCTAGGCCTTCTGAATACAGCCTAGAGATCATTCTTGACACAAGCAATCTATACATCATTCAGTTTTACACGAGTCACTACTACAGTAAGCCATTACTGCCATTGTTGGCGATATATTTTAGGAAATAGTTTGTGCTCAGTCTAAACAGCCCAGAAAGGGACTGAGAAGTAAACTTTGTCATCTTTCACAAATCCCTTTGCTGGATCCATCGCCTCATGAAAGAGTAAAATCATAATCAGCCACATGAACAGAACTCGCATAAAATATGTATTGGGGGAAGGGCAACATAGTAAATTGTTGAACAAAAAGACATGTGTTGAGTGGATGCAACTGAGGGAGTGTTTCCAGCAGATCCCAGGAAGAACATCTGAGACCTCCATGTGAGAGGGTGCAGATACTGCCTCTGGTGGAGAACCTGATCTTCAAGGAGGGCCAGAGGGACATTGAACAGGGTGAGCAGCCAGCCCAATGGAAAGATGCCTCAGCACAGCTGAACTGCTAAGCAGACCGGACTCCGGTCAGAGTTTGGAGGAGAGACCCTGGAGGAAGCAAAGTGGCTGCTCTGGTAAGTCAGTGTTCCAACATTCACTAGTGGGAACTGCTATCACACCTGGAGACTGATGACATCCTGCAACAACATCAATGCTACGGCAAGGGGGAGCCAGGACGACAGACTAGGGGGGATTTGTCATCATCCTGCTCAGTCCAGCCCAGAGGTCAAACCTGCAACCTCACAGTCACCTTAGATCAGAAGGGGGTGCTGTTTGATAACTCCATGAATTCCACTGGATAAGCACAAACACAGAGAACTGAAGGTGAGGAACAAATGTCTGGAGATCCTCTGACTGCCACCAACATCAGATTGGAAGATTAGTATAACTAAACTGACTCAAATGGTTTGCGCATCATACAAAATAAGCTCCCAATCCCAATAAGCTCAACAATCCACAGCCAAATGGGATCATATATATAACATAAAGAAACAAAATATATATCAATCAGTGTGTATATCCTGTGGGGGGCACTTCACTTTTATCTTCTGCAACTCACCCTTGGTATGTTGGGATGCTTGGGAAGAGAGACATTGTCTCTAACTACAACAGCCCAGAGGAGGACCTTGAGCAGGCTAAACTCTATACTGGACAATGACCGCCACCCCCTACACACCATCTTCATCAATCAGAGGAGTTTGATCAGCAACAGACTCTGGTCCCTCTCCTGCAGAGGCTGCGGAGGTCCTTCGTCCCTAGGGCCATACAGCTGTACAACAGCACACAGAAGGTGCTGAGCATAATGGACTGGACAGCTTGAGCCCACACACACTCACACTCTTATGCTGTCCCTGGTGGTGACTATACTAGTATGGACAACAATATACTGCACTACCTTGATAACTACTGCACTAAATGACTCTTTTACAACATTGGACAATCTTACTGGGTCATTGTAATCTATCTACCGGGATTACCACAAGGCACCTTATCACAACACTTATCTACCTCGTGGTTTTTCTTATCATTACCTTTTTTATTTTTTTCCTTTCCTGTTCAGTGAATGTTGTCTGAATGCTGATGTGTGCAATATGTTTGACCTATTTTTGCATTGTGTATTAAAGTAACTCTACAATTTTATTCATAAATATATTTTATACAAGGCTACAATTCACAAAACATTAAAACCTCAATCTATATAGGCTAAAACTGTATTCTTCAACAATGTTCTGGAAAAAAATCTCTCTCAGACTGTATTCGGTGGGAAATCTAACAACAGCGCTGTAATGTGCTGATTTTCTTTATTGACGTTGTCAATAACAAACTATTCCTTCATTAATGTACCGGGCCAGAGTGTCTTCGGACGCCAGACCCTGGTGTAAGAAAGCCTGGTAGTATGTCTAAGGTGGCCTTTCTACCTTCTCATTGCATGGCGGTTTGTACCTTGTGGAAAAGAGGTCTGCATAGGTGTTTTGAGCTACACGCACCTGTTTCTCGGTCCTTGCTGCTACGACGGAGATCATGTCGTGGCCTCGGTGGTCATCTATCGTACATAAAACGCAAATGCATCTCGCATCATTGCGGCAGACCACCGAGAGAACGGTTATGTTGAGGGCAGACGTTTTCGTGAAGCTTCGATGAGGCCTTTGTGAGTTTGTGCCTTTGAAAAGCTACAGACTCGTAGTAAGGTTGAATATGAGTCTCACAGTAGTAGGGCAAGCACACAAGACAAAACTTGACCGCTTTGAGTTTCCTACCGGTGCAAAAGTCACAGTCCACATCGCTAGGACCGAACCTCCATGAGTTTAAACTTCTCCACCAACTCGGCCAGCGCGGTGTTTTTGTTAAGAACGGATCTTGGAGTAGAAGTTCTCCGGCACTGGGGACAGCTGCACACCCCCTCACCCCCAGGAAATAGTTGTAGGATCTTTCAGTTGTTCCAAACAAATCGCGCAGCAACATGGATCTAGATCTTTAACAAACGTCTGTGCCATCTTTATTAGCCTCAAAGACAAGAAACAATACGACCCTGACACGATGTTACAATTACACAACAAAACCACGTGTCCACTAGGCGGCTCTCAAATGCGGGAAAAGGAATTGGGCCCGATCACATTTCTTGGAGGGCTGTGAACATCAACAAAAAGGCGGTACAAGCAAGGAAACGGTACATTTTCGAAATACACCAATTGGCCCCTATTCCTGTCTCCGCCCATTTGTTAGTTTCGGAGTTATCAGGGTGATTGGATTGGAGTAAAAGTGCTGTCTGACTGTTTCACAGAAGACTGACATTTAACATTTTTTAGCATTAAATTGACTGCGATAGCCTATAGTTTAATTCAGGAAGTCATGAGACTAAAACGCAATTTTGGATGGTGTCATTCTATAGGATTAGTCTGACCTGTGCAGATAGATGGTGTAAGGCCTATGTTAACCCTTTGAAATAAATAACCACCTGGACTTGGTAATAGGTTTCCTAATTATTTGTTGTTATATAGGCATAGACTAGTGATCACTTTTTTGTTAGGCCTACTCTACACTATTGGCGTGATGTCATGAGGCCCATCATTCTGGCTGTCACTTGAAAATCTCTGCTTTGTCTCAGCCTGTGAACAATCTTCCATCAGTAACTTCATATTTCTAATATCCTGATACATATGTACACTCTCTGAAGAGGGCAATCTCTCTGTAAGTGCTCACAGTGAAGACTTGTGTGCAGCTGGACAGCGTTATGTCAGGTCAGAATGGTTGTGCATGGTGTAAAATTGTAGATTTTATTTCAAATCAGTATGAGAAACCTTTTTTCTTAGTAAACTAATTTTATCAGAAACTACACCGAGCATCTGAGGGAGAACATGAGAAGAAAACAACATCAGATCTCCAGACATGAGCTTTGTACATGGAATGTCAAATCATCTAGGGATACAATGTCAAGTTGTGGGATTTCAGGACAGGGGGCTTGGGTGGGTCTGTTTAATCTACTCTACACATATGGGCATCCTCACAAGAGAGAAAACAGGGGAGCATAAAGGCAAAACACAGTACAACACTCACAAATAACCTTATTCAAAACATTTGTCAAAAAGACCTTATTTTTTTAACCCTCTTTTAAAAACCACATCTATGTAAAGAATCTTCAACCAAACATGCCAGCTGCAGAAACGTCTATTTGGACTCTCCATGGCAACCGCCAAACGTTAGAAATCAAAACAAAACAAAAAGAAAAAAAAATCAGAAATGCAGGAATGAAGCGCTGTGGTGGGTTGGCTCTTCTCACTTGCCGTCCAGCTTGGCCAACTCCTGCAGGTAGATACCGATGGTCTCGCTGTCAAACAGCACAAAGTATATGTTTTTCAGAGAGGAGGTGGTCGTGCTAACAAAGTGACTGGAGATGGCCTTCAGGATGAGCTGGGCTGCTGTCTGCTTGGGGAAACCGTTTCTGCAGGATGGAGGGAAGAGGAGAGAGAGAGAAGAAAAGGTGAAGAAGGGACAAGCATAAAAGGAAAGATGAACAAGAGAGAATGAGTATAGTAAAAGATGAGCAAAAAGAGAGAAGTAGGAAGGAGGGATGAAAGAGGAGAGATGCAAGAAAGGAAGAAATAAGGAATAGTGCAGGGAGGAGAAAAACAAGAACAAATAAGACAGGATAGGCAGGCATTAAGAGGGGAGAGCGTGTGAGAAGATTCAAATGCTAAATATTAGATAACAAAACATGACAATATGTGAAATATTAAATGATAAAACCTGAAAATATGTTTAAATATATAGATAATAAAAATAAATAAATAATGTTAAACAATTGCTAACTTGACTTATAATTTCAATCAAGGAACTCTACCACACATTTCCTGTCAAACACAGGTAACACAAACGGACCAGTGCGTGCGACAAACTCAAACACACACACACACACACACACACACACACACACACACAAACAGACTGACCTGCCGGATGGGAGTGGGGGGAAGGCGACTGATTTGAGCTTTTTCTCCTCTGCGGCTGAGAGGCAGTTCTTCACCGTCTTCTCCAGCTGGTCCTCACACTTGTCTGAGCCCCAGGGGGGGACGTTACAGTGGATCACGAAACGGGCCGCCATACCCAACGCCTGGCTCACTGCCACTGCACATGAGCACATACATATATTAATGTACACACACATATTGAGAAACACATGTCCAAACACACACACACACACACATATTAATGTACCCACACACATATTGAGAAACACATGTCCAAACACACACACACACACACACACACATATTAATGTACACACACACATATTGAGAAACACACACGCAGAAAATCAAGGGGCCGCCATCAGGTGCTTAGAATCGACACATCACCCATTAAGGCCCTTCCCGGAGCAAGTTCATTACATAAGCCAGTAAGCCCACTAATGACAGACATGACTAGTCACATGACACATGAGGTAAAGAAAGGGGGCTCTGCGATCGTCTGTGAGAAGTGTCATTACCTGACGCCACCTCCAGGGGGCCCTGTGCCTTCCTTAGCTCTTTCACTGCCTCCAGGAACTCTCGGCCACCTGCCTTCTCCAGTGCCGTACCTAATCTCACGCGCACACACACACACACACACACACACACACACACACACACACACACACACAGATGTACTTGTACTACTCAGAATTCAGATTAATAAGCAACCACCCATAATGATTAAACAGTCTCCAGTGTTAGTATAAGCTACTGCTGAACCTGTGCACAGCTTGGCCCTTAATCACTGACTCAAATGTAGGGTCCTCCTCATTACTCTGGGGTCAAAGTTCAAATGTAGAGTCCTCCTCATTAAAGGTCACGTCAGCAACAGCACAGTGTTTTGCTCTTCCGTACCGAATCCGTCCTTCAGGTCGATGTCAGCGTTGGTGGGGTTGATAATTCCCTCCACCTTAATGGAGCCGATTTTACCCATCTCACTCTCCGTCAGGGACACCTGGAGAGACAAACAACCTTTAACAGTTCACACACACACACACGCACGCACACACACACGCACACCACAATCATAACCTGTACAGCTCACACACACACACACACCACAATTATAACCTCTACAGCTCACACACACCACACACACACACACACACACACGCACACCACAATCATAACCTCTACAGCTCACACACACACACACGCACACACCATAATCATAACCTCTACAGCTCACACACACACACACGCACACACCATAATCATAACCTCTACAGCTCACACACACACACCATAATCATAACCTCTACAGCTCACACACACACACACACACACACACACCATAATCATAACCTCTACAGCTCACACACACACACACACCACACACACACACGCACACCACAATCATAACCTCTACAGCTCACACACACACACACACGCACACACCATAATCATAACCTCTACAGCTCACACACACACACACACACACACATGCACACACCACAATCATAACCTCTACAGCTCTCACACACACACACCACAATCATAACCTCTACAGCTCACACACACACACACACACACACACACACATGCACACACCACAATCATAACCTCAACAACTCACACATGCGCACACACACGCACACACCACACGCACACCACAATCATAACCTCTACAGCTCACACACATGCACACACACACACACAACAATCATAACCTCTACAGCTCACACACACGCACACACACACACACAACAATCATAACCTCTACAGCTCACACACACACACACCACAATCATAACCTCTACAGCTCACACACGCACACACACACACCACAATCATAACCTCTACAGCTCACACACGCACACACACACATGCACACACCACAATCATAATCTCTACAGCTCACACACACGCACACACACACACACACACACACAATCATAACCTCTACAGCTCATTCATCATTACACTATATGTTCATGAGAAAACATACTTAAATAGACCCTTTTCTTCATGGTTTCTAGTTGTATTTAGGCCAATGTCTTTATTTATCTCTCAATAAAAAGCATGCCAGACAGGGAAGAAGTCATCCTGATGTAGGTAGGCTGTTCTATGGCCAAAGCAAATATTCAAATCTATGGACTTTATCTTCTTCAATGGAGCTTCATTAACTGAAGCGTCATGGAACCATTTGAGGAAGAATGTGCCTACTCCTATATTTACATTTACATTTACATTTATGCATTTAGCAGACGCTTTTATCCAAAGCCACTTACAAAAGAGGATAACATTCAAGCTACAACACAATGAAAGCACAAACAAGGGGTGCATATTGCTAACATAGAAACTGCACCATTTTTAGTTGAAAGTGCAATAGTGCAGAGAAATTAAATTGTTAAGTGCATTCTCAAAGTTTACGCCAGGAGATGTTCTTATGAAGGGCAAAAATGCGTTATTTTGGGGTCTAATATCAGCCCAGATTTGGAGAGACAATGCAGTCATTTGCTGTGATTTAAATCATGCAGATAAACACATTTTTATTCAGTTGTGTAAGTTATACTATTTATTGGCAATATGACAAGTTTGTATAGTATGTGCTGGAGTTGCAATGGCAGAGTAAGTGGGGAATCCTTCCATATTATTACAGGCTACAGAGGCGAAGTTAGCGTGAGGAAAGGTGTGTGTGGTGTGAGAGCTTCTAAGACCTGTCAGTTGTGTGTGTGCCAAACCGTGAGGCTCAAGAACCCAGCACACATGAGGAGTGTTTAGTGGCACGGACAGCTGCTTCATGACGGGGGTTTGATTCGTGCACAGAACTTTTTTCCGGCAAGTTCCATACAGGCTAAGCCGCCTTGCGCACGACATGCAGAAACAAATGATTGCTGGAACTTTTGGCTCCAGCTCCCCTCCCAAAGGGCTTTCCATTATACCCACTCCTTCTATCCATCTCTGCAGATACCTCTGGTGTCCTCCCCGGCTTCATAGTCTGCCTTCATCCTGTGCCTTACGGTGCACGTTGCAGGTGTGGGAAACATTCAACAGCACATGAGCGACTGCTGGATCTGATTCAGTGTGTTTTGCCAAGACCCGAGGCCCGGCCACAGATTATTTCCGATTGGTTAGTAGCGTGTGGTTGAGAGTGAACAATGCTATACTCTTTCAGGCTGCACTTTTGTTGGATCCAGAGAAATGTCTGTTAAATCTCTGGCTGAACCCAATAATTATTATAATAATTATTATTATTTTTATTATTATTTTGCGTTCACACTGGGACACTGGAGTTCAGGCATGGCGTCTGAATACTATGGGAATTGCATGACTGCATTCATGATTTTTTTAATCGCCGGAGCTCCGCCCCCACAGTCAAAATAGCAACAACATTGAACATTCTCACCAATCCGTGTGAACTGACTTGCAAATCCAAGAATACAAACCAGCGATCATTTTCATGCGTTATGTTGACTGACAAGCTGGTAATAAATGCAATTTCAGTTTCATTTACTTTAAGTTTCATTTCCTCCAACCCAGTGTTTCAGATCCTGCAAGTGTAACAGCTGTGAAATCTACACTAGAGGCGGCCGAGAGAACCTTCATTCAGCCCAATAATGAGCCATTTAATCATCTGAGTGACTACAGAGCTGGTAAATTAGTAAATGAACCTAAAAACGTTGTCTGGTGCGCCTTTAACACTTCACATTAAATATTAAAGGGGACATATTGTGTCATTTTACAAACACACACACACACCTTCTGTCCAAGGAAGAGGCTCTTGGCTGAGAGGATGGTGAAGCCGTCACCCAGGCCATCATCTGTGGGGGAGCTACTGCTCGGCTCCTTGTCATTCTCTGTGATCTTCTGCACAGGTCCACACACACACACACACAAACAAACACACAAAAGTCCAAAGTGAGATATTACAGCACAGAAAGGGTATCTTACATCTGCATCATTACATCTTATGCCAATTTTGTCTACACATACTGTTAGATATATAACAAATCTTTAATAAATTCAGGTTACATGCTACTGGTGTGTGTGTAACCATGGGCTTGCGTGCATATGTGTGTGTGTCTGTGTTTTGCTTTAGGCTTGTGTGTATGTGTCTGTGTGTTACCTTAGGCTTGCTTGAATGTGTGTGTGTGGGTCTGTGTGTGTGTGTTACCTTGGGCTTGCTTGCATGTGTGTTTGTTACCTTGGGCTTACTTGCATGTGTGTGTGTGTGGGGCTGTGTGTGTGTGTATACTTTGGGCTTGCGTGCATGTGTGTGAGAGTGTGTGTTACCTTGGGCTTGCTTGCACGTGTGTGTGTGGGTCTGTGTGTGTGTATACCTTGGGCTTGCGTGCGTGCGTGTGTGTGTGTGTGTGTGTGTGTGTGTTACCTTGGGCTTGCGTCCTGGTTTCCCTTTGTTCCTCTTGCCAGGTGGTCTCTTCATGCCCTTCCCCCGGTTCGTCTTCTCGGCCACGATGACCTGGGGCTCCACCTTGCCCCGCCCACCTCTCTTCTTGGACAGCAGCTCAGGGTGGATACGCGGCAGCACTCCGCCGTTGGAGATGGTCACCGCTCGCAGGAGCTGCCCACGACCAAACAACACAAACAGCTGCTCTCACATGGCCACAGGTCCATCCCAAACACCTCTGGCCAAATGAAGTCAGACCATAATAGCCCTCTCTAAAATATCTTTAGTGTAATTTCATTGGCCAACCTTCAACAGCTACCATGTCTGACTGTAACCTTAAGACTCATCTGAATATCAACTCAGACTGATCTCAGACACACACACACTCAAGGCCAGAATCAGGAAATAGGCCAACATACAGTTTGTGTGATGTAGCAAGTAGCCAGTACCGTGAGCCCCAAGGGCCGTCACTAAGAGGAATGTGAGTTGTATATTTATAGCAAATCACAGTGCTCCCTCTCAGAAACCCCAGGCTGGTCAGTCCAATGGGCATTCTTGTGTCCAGGACACACACACACACACACTTTCCAGAACTTTAAGAAATGTTTCACTCCTGGTTACAAGGACACCTTGCAAATCAGTTGTTTACAAATCATAACCCCTAGCCTTGCTGCTATTATTTATATTTATTTTGAACAGTCTTCATTTTACAAATCACACCACTAGCCACTGTGCTCTGCAAAAAGCCATGCCCTGTCTAGCGTGTTTGTTTTAGGTCACCTGTATTTTGACCTGTTTACAACTGTGTTGTAATGTATGTACATATGTGTACAAGAGTGTGCACGCGTGCGTGTGTAGTTGTGTGTGTGGTGTGCGTGTGTGAGTAGGTGAGTGAATCTGTGTAGTCGCGCAATAGTGTATGTAGGCACAATTACGTATCTGTCTTGTCCATACTGTGTTTTAACAGTTACGTGTATCACCAATTGTTCCCGGTGAAACGTCTCATCTCACTATATACTGTGTATATGGCTGAAACGACAATAAATCCCTACTTGACTTGACTTGACTAGAAGGCCTTTTAAGTCTACTTGTCATTGAAGAGACCTGCTAGCCAGACTTGAGTCCTCTTACTCAAATACTCCCAATGAAGTGTTTAGTTGAAGCACTACTTCAAAGCTCGTGGCTGCATCAGTGCTGAGGTTTACTCAACGTCTTTGGGTGCACTACTGGAGGTCTAACAGTGTGGTTAAGATGACTGGCTCACTGGGGATTGTGTTGTGTATGGGAGTGTGTTTGGGGATTGTGTTGTGTGTGGGTGTGTGTTTGGGGATTGTGTTGTGTGTGGGTGTGTGTTTGGGGATTGTTGTGTATGGGAGTGTGTTTGGGGATTGTGTTGTGTGTGGGTGTGTGTTTGGGGATTGTTGTGTATGGGAGTGTGTTTGGGGATTGTGTTGTGTGTGGGTGTGTGTTTGGGGATTGTGTTGTGTGTGGGTGTGTGTTTGGGGATTGTTGTGTATGGGAGTGTGTTTGGGGATTGTGTTGTGTGTGGGTGTGTGTTTGGGGATTGTGTTGTGTGTGGGTGTGTGTTTGGGGATTGTTGTGTATGGGAGTGTGTTTGGGGATTGTGTTGTGTGTGGGTGTGTGTTTGGGGATTGTTGTGTATGGGAGTGTGTTTGGGGATTGTTGTGTATGGGAGTGTGTTTGGGGATTGTGTTGTGTGTGGGTGTGTGTTTGGGGATTGTTGTGTATGGGAGTGTGTTTGGGGATTGTGTTGTGTGTGGGTGTGTGTTTGGGGATTGTGTTGTGTGTGGGTGTGTGTTTGGGGATTGTTGTGTATGGGAGTGTGTTTGGGGATTGTGTTGTGTGTGGGTGTGTGTTTGGGGATTGTTGTGTATGGGAGTGTGTTTGGGGATTGTGTTGTGTGTGGGTGTGTGTTTGGGTGTGTGTTTGGGGATTGTTGTGTATGGGAGTGTGTTTGGGGATTGTTGTGTGTGGGTGTGTGTTTGGGGATTGTTGTGTATGGGAGTGTGTTTGGGGATTGTGTTGTGTGTGGGTGTGTGTTTGGGGATTGTTGTGTATGGGAGTGTGTTTGGGGATTGTGTTGTGTGTGGGTGTGTGTTTGGGGATTGTTGTGTGTGGGTGTGTGTTTGGGGATTGTTGTGTATGGGAGTGTGTTTGGGGATTGTTGTGTGTGGGTGTTTTCTGGGTACGGTTATATCATTCATCTACTCTTGCTGACTGTGCCTGCACTACATGGGACACAGACAAGGAACTACACTCACAGACAAGGAACTACACAGACAGACAAGGAACTACACTCACAGGCAAGGAACTACACAGAGAGACAAGGAACTACACTCACAGACAAGGAACTACACAGACAGGTGTTCCTGTCTTTATCAAGCAGAGCAAGTAGTTCAGGGCATAGATCAAGTAGTCCCAGCATAAATCAGTGAGTCTAAGCCACTTTCTTATTATTACACCGGAACAAGAGTATAGTTCCATGACACATGGGTTTAGAAAATCATCACATTTCATTTTACATCAATATTAGTCCACCTTGTATCTACACAAGGGTCTGGTTTGAAATAGCCAAAATATCAGAAATCTGTGGACACTTTTAAGCAAGATGCTAATGGGTGAGATGCTAGTGGCAACCAAAGGATTCAATGATAACCTGAAGATAAAACACTACTGTCAGACTGAGACAACATGGATGAACTGATGAAGGTAAGACTCAACAGTTTAACTCTAGGGGAGGTGAGAGATGAGTAAACTGGCTAAAATGGTGGCGTATCCCTGAAGATACATGCTGAATATATAAGACTGCACAGAATCATCTTTTTTTAATATTGTGTGTGTGGTGAAAGTGTTACCTGATTGAGCTCCTCGTCGTTGGCCACAGCCAGTTTAATATGACGGGGTGTAATGCGTCCTTTCTTGTTGTCCCGGGCAGCGTTGCCGGCCAACTCCAGGATCTCAGCTGCATCATACAGTAGCACACACACACACAAATAAAAGCAAACAGGTCAACAGGTGAATGCCTAAATTGTCCTGGTGTGTTCCAGTAGCAGAGGCCAACATTCTGTGTGTGTGTGTGTGTGTGTGTGTGTGTGTGTATTTAGGTAGCAGAGGCCTAAACTCTCCTTGTGTGTGTTTCAGAAGTGGACTTTAAGCATGCAAGTGTGCGTCATGTCTACGTTTAGCCTACCTCACTACCTCGGACGGACCAACTGTTTTAAGTTTGTCTTTTGTCTACGTCCTTCTTGGTGTTTATTTTAAACGCTTTGAGTGGTCTTTGTGTCAAAGCGAGCTCTATATAATGTTGTAGCCAACTGAATGTTGTAGCTTATGAACTGAATGTATTGCACGTTGCTTTGGATAAAAGCGTCTGCACAGAACCAATAAACACAAGCACGTTAACACAGGTGTCTCACCTGCCAGGTACTTGATGACTGTGACACATTAATACAGGTGTCTCACCTGCCAGGTACTCGATGACTGCGGCACATTAACACAGGTGTCTCACCTGCCAGGTACTCGATGACTGCGGCACATTAACACAGGTGTCTCACCTGCCAGGTACTCGATGACTGCGGCCATGTAGACGGGCGCACCCATGCCGATGCGGTACTTGTGTGTGCCGGTGCGCAGGTAACGCATCATCCTGCCCACAGGAAATATGACGCCTGCCCGCGCTGAGCGCGACAACTTGGTCGTCTTCTTCTTCCCTCCTCGGGCTGACATGGCTCCACTGCAGACAGGCACAGACCAGGGGGGCACAGGGAGACGGGCACAGACCAGGGGGGCAGAAAGAGACAGGTACAGACCAGGGGGGCAGAGAAGGACAGGTACAGACCAGAGTGGCAGAGAGAGACAGGTACAGACCAGGGGGGCAGAGAAGGACAGGTACAGACCAGAGTGGCAGAGAGAGACAGGTACAGACCAGGGGGGCAGAGAAGGACAGGTACAGACCAGAGTGGCAGAGAGAGACAGGTACAGACCAGGGGGGCAGAAAGAGACAGGTACAGACCAGAGTGGCAGAGAGAGACAGGTACAGACCAGAGTGGCAGAGAGAGACAGGTACAGACCAGGGGGGCAGGGAAAGGGGCATAGAGTCATGGCACAGTTAGGTTTGTGTGACCTGTGTTGTGCAGAGCAGACACCATAGTCTTGCTGTACCTTGTGCAAGTTCACAACCACAGACGTGGGAGGTCTGTGTGCTGTCAAAAAGTCTAAAACCCACAGACAGTGTGTGTACGTCCGTGTGTGAGTGTGCTGTCTAGAAGTCTAAAACCTACGGACAGTGTGTGTACATCCGTGTGTGTGTGTGCTGTCTAGAAGTCTAAAACCCACGGACAGTGTATGTCCGTGTGTGAGTGTGCTGTCTAGAGGTCTAAAACCTACGGACAGTGTGTGTACGTCCGTGTGCGTGTGTGCGGTCTAGAAGTCTAAAACCTACGGACAGTGTGTGTACATCCGTGTGTGTGTGTGCTGTCTAGAGGTCTAAAACCCACAGACAGTGTGTGTACGTTCGTGTGTGTGTGTGTGTGCTGTCAAAAAATCTAAAACCTACGGACAGTGTGTGTACGTCCGTGTGCGAGTGTGCTGTCTAGAGGTCTAAAACCTACGGACAGTGTGTGTACGTCCGTGTGTGAGTGTGCTGTCAAAAAGTCTAAAACCCACAGACAGTGTGTGTATGTCCGTATGTGTGTGTGCTGTCAAAAAGTCTAAAAGCCACAGACAGTCTGTGTACGTCCGTGTGTGTGTGTGCTGTCTAGAAGTCTAAAACCTACGGACAGTGTGTGTACATCCGTGTGTGTGTGTGTGTGTTGTCTAGGAGTCTAAAACCCATGGACAGTGTGTGTACGTCTGTGTGTTTGTGTGCTGTCAAGGAGTCTAAAATCCACGGACTATGTGTGTACCTCTGTGTGTGTGTGTTGTCAAGGAGTCTAATACCCACGGACAATGTGTGTACGTCTGTGTGTTTGTGTGTGTTGTCAAGGAGTCTAAAACCCATGAACAGTTGGGGCCTGGAGGAGACATCTCTAGACTGAATGGTGTCCTGTAACACCAGTCTCATAATAGCTTACACACTTACACACACTTACACAATCAGCTGTTCATTAGGTGTTCACACATAGTCGACCTTTACAATGTCTGTCAGTGTGTGTGTGTGTGTGTGTGTGTATGCATCTGTGTGTATGTATGTTCAACATTCACACACTCCAATCAATAAAGATTACTAAAGCTTGTAGAATTTGGTGTGAGACCTACTGACGATCTTATATTTCTGTCAGGAGTGTTCTTGCCTCTAGTGTATTTTGGTCCAAAAATACCTCTACTGATTGGGCGCACGTTGTGTTGTAAATCCAAAAGAACATAAAAATAACATTCTGGTCTCACCTATCTTGGCCTCCCACTGAGATCCTGCCTGCAGAAAAAGTAAGGAGACATTAAGAAAGCCTCATGTCGGAGAGCAACAGGTCCTCAGAGCATTGCAATGACCACTTGTGAACCAGCGGAGAATTTACCTAAACACGTCGCTACAGGATTAGCCTACAGTAAGGAATCCATCTGCGCGTGGATGGTTAAATTATTATCATTCAAACTAGATTAGGATTCATTCGTGTATATGTGCAAAACGGCACATGTACTCCAAGGATTTTAATTGTTTTTATTTCGGATAGCCTACTTGGCTGTACTACCATGACAATAAAACTTCAATGTAGGCTACTGCTTTGGCCATTTCGTAAAGACTTATTCATTTGAAACAGTTTAAAGTGGACATAATACCATTATGCTGTGTGTTAATTAACCTACAATAGTCTATTCCGTGAGGCCTTATGGTTTCCACACACTTTGTTCAGCGACTGAAAATGGCCTTCGATGCCCTTGTGACATTTGGAATTCGTTACGGACGACATTTAGCGTGAGTTTCCAGGCATGACATGCAGTGCGTCTTAACACGAGACCTTTCAGGCACAAATAATGTGCGAGCCCAGCAAGAGTCCATGTCGCCATGGCGAGACCTTATCAATAGCCTGTCCTCCTCTCACTTAAAGACGTAGTCACGCATTTCTGTTTATCTCAAAATAGAGGGAAATCCGTGCAGCGTGCAGACTGTGCGTCAACACACACCGCTCCATTCCGCGGTGCAAGTCTTAGTTTGTTTGATGAAAAACGTGCAGAATGTAGTTAACGATGCGTTCAACCATCAACGCACAGACTCGCGGCTACGTGAATTATTCAGAAGCGCTGTGCTGCGTAGGTTACGCTACACCGAAAAGACGATTATGCACACCTATGAAATCTAAGGCCTCCCCCGACACTGCCACTTTCGCTCATACTAGTATTCTTAGGTTCCCGAAGCGAAAGGTCGAAGCCCTCGAGCCCTAGCTCGCCTTTTACCTCTGCTCCTCCCATAGCATTGCTCAACCCCCATTTTGTTTTCAATACACTGAATGTACAGTGCAATTTTACAGGCAACGAAGAGGGGCTCCCTGCGTGCGTTCCATTGCAAAATCTCCGAGTCCTAAATGCTTCTGATTTTTACCTGGTCGTTGTCGCTATCAGAATCAACAGTGGACCGATCTTCCAGTTTAATAAGTCTCGAAAGACGTCATGTATTTTGTCCGTAATCGCTGTCCTTGTACGTACCTCTTCTTCTCTCCCTCTCTTTTTAACGAAAACTACAGCCAGGTCCGCCGTACAGTCATCGGAGGCTGTCTCTCTCCTACTGATGCTGAGGAGGGGAAAAATTCAGTCCAGGAAAAATGGACCGAAAACGCCCCCTGACTGGGACTCGAAGCAGAGAGGAAAATTTAGCATAAAATCGTATTAAGTTTTACAGAGCAAATAACAAGTGGTACTACTATTATAAAACAGTATAAGAAGTAATATACTGTATTGTTGCATGGAGCAGAGAGAAAAAAATGTAAATTATTATTCTGTTATTTTTATGTGCAGTGGTCCAAGATGTTTCGCCCCCTAAAAATACATGCAGCGTTCCGTATCTTCCACTACAGCATGGGTTGCTCTCTGACCCGTGGTCAAGGAACAAATGCTTCTGAAACTGTTCTGAATATACCCAGGGAATCACAGCCCCCCCCCCCCCTCTCTCTCTCTCTCTCTCTCTCTCTATCTCTCTCTCTCTATCTGTCGCAGGCCTTCTCTGTTGTTTTTTTTTTTATTCACACATGTTGCATCATGTGACACTGGCCTTGGGCATTTGTCATATAAATGCGAAGTGAGAGGTATCTAACAGCATTTATGGATGAAACCCACTACAATTCAACATTTGAACTGAAAATTACGTATTCATATCATGCATTCTCCACAGGCAAAGGGCTGTGTGTGATGTGAGGTGTGTGTGTGAGCGAGAGAGAGAGAGTTTGATGTGTGTGTCTCTGTGTGTGTGTTTGATGTGCAATGTAGCATTTTTTAAAACATCAAACACAGCACTATCCTCCAGGGTCTAACCACTGACATTACTTGACTCCAGTTTTTTGATCTGTCAGAGCCAATAGTGTTTGCCTGAGCCAGACAGACAGCATGCTTTTGTAACAGAGAGTATTAATATACACATAACGACATGGCATATATATATATATATATATATATATATATATATATATATATATATATATATATATATATAATTCAACATAATAACAACACATATAAAAAAAAACACAGACAGTCAAAGCCAGCTTACTGGTGATGACTAAATTGTCATTTTAAGGGCATCACCACACAGTAAGCATCTTTATGATGCTTCACTTCAAAACAACCACAACAATCACCATCACCAATGCAAAGAAATGTGGACTGAACATTCCTGCACTAGACAGGTTCTTACACATACTGATCTCCGATTCTCCTCTTCCCATTCGCCTGATATAGGGAACCAATCAAAAACTTTTACCCCAACACGATGGGGGCCGGCTTATTAAGTGTTTTGTTTCAAATTGTGATGCATCCCATTCTCTTTCTCTGCAATCAGAACATTGGTCTGGTTGGTCGTAGGCATATCCAGTGCCTGCAGAGGCATTTTGATGTATGTCTGTTAATCCCGCCTCATGGAGGTTTGAGATCACATGAGATTGGCCAGACTGAGATGCATAGGCTGGCAGATCAGTATGTGTGAGAACCAGGCTATTCCACTGGGTCAGTTGGATCCATATGACTTTACTGATATACTGCCTTTACACATAGTGCTATGTGTGTGCGTGTGTGTGTGATAATGACCGATTACCTTAGAGCAGCTGCAGAATCATTTAATGCCATCAGTTATTGACTTGTTGTGTGAAGAACAGGTTTCCTGGACTGAGGGGGAAAGTGCATTGCAAATCAGTAACGCCATTCTGAAAGCAGAATATTTCACAACTTTGCCCAGTCCATGGTTTGGTTCCCAAAGATTCTTACCGCATCTTTAACAACAAATGGGAGTCAGCATTGGATTCTCAGACAAGAATGATCTCCAGTAGATGGGCTATCTGTGGTCCACTCAATGTGTGGTATCAGACTTCCTCTGTGCTTTCACCAGAACTCAGAGGCACCAAACGCTGTCATTTTTAAATGGCCACTGGTCTCTCAACTGACCAATCACAGCGCAGACAGACAGGATTCACCTCTGGTTACTATGGCTACGCTCAGGTCTCCAGTTGGAGTGCTGTGTGTGCTGCAGGTGTACTTCTTACATATGATCACAAGGGGGCGACCTGGGCCTAATTACACCAGAGGCGAATTACACCTCAAGATTCAACACCAAGGTTTTGTCTGAGAATTACAAGGTTGTTTTTTATGCTAGTTGAGTGACATCATGTTTGTTTATGCTTGTTACTAACAAAACACCTTTTGAACTTTTAAACCAAGGACGAAACAAACTCTGAGATGTACCTGACCCTTCATGCTTTCTATAGAATTTCCCACAATATTTTGGGGGGGACAAGCTGCCCTCCACTTCCTCTAATTAATTTGATTCCAGTTCAGGGAACAAGGACATTGTTAGAAGATCAGGTGTTTTTTAATTAAAGGCATTTAGCAGACATTTATGCTAAAAGGCAAGTGAGACTTTCTAATTATATTATATTATATTATATTATATTATATTATATTATATTATATTATATTATGGTAAACTATATTATATTATAGTATTACCCCTCAGACACACACACTCACTCACTCAGCAGACAGTGGCTTTGATGGCTGCTATAGTGATTCAGGCAATCTCCTCCCCCTCCCGTCATGACCAGAATTTTTTTGAAGATTAGCCACATCCTGCTGTTTATGTTAGCATCGCTACACACACACACAAACACACGCCTGCCCGCACACACGCACACACACACATTCACAGCACTCTCTCTGCGCTGCTGATACAGACATGACAGCTTTATTTATTTATTTATTCAGTCCAACTACAAGAGGTGTTAGCATAGCCTCTCTCAACATGTAGTTTCAGTTGGACCACAAGAGGTGTTAGCACAGCCTCTCTCAACATGTAGTTTCAGTTGGACTACAAGAGGTGTTAGCACAGCCTCTCTCAACATGTAGTTTCAGTTGGACTACAAGAGGTGTTAGCACAGCCTCTCTCAACATGTAGTTTCAGTTGGACTACAAGAGGTGTTAGCACAGCCTCTCTCAACATGTAGTTTCAGTTGGACTACAAGAGGTGTTAGCACAGCCTCTCTCAACATGTAGTTTCAGTTGGACTACAAGAGGTGTTAGCACAGCCTCTCTCAACATGTAGTTTCAGTTGGACTACAAGAGGTGTTAGCACAGCCTCTCTCAACATGTAGTTTCAGTTGGACCACAAGAGGTGTTAGCACAGCCTCTCTCAACATGTAGTTTCAGTTGGACCACAAGAGGTGTTAGCACAGCCTCTCTCAACATGTAGTTTCAGTTGGACCACAAGAGGTGTTAGCACAGCCTCTCTCAACATGTAGTTTCAGATGGACCACAAGAGGTGTTAGCACAGCCTCTCTCAACATGTAGTTTCAGTTGGACCACAAGAGGTGTTAGCACATAGCCTTTAGGGGCTCTGTACAAATGTCACAAATTGCAATTGCTTTTCTTCCTGCCTACTAATCCTGCACATTGACACAGATTAGCAGTGATTTTTGATTGTTGTCCTTTGCCGCAAAATCATACAGTCATTTTGATGGGCAGTTTCATAATACTGATTTGTGAAATCATACAGTCATTTTGATGGGCAGTTTCATAATACTGATTTGTAAAATCATACAGTCATTTTGATGGGCAGTTTTGCTCTTTGTGCCATTTGACGTCTCTGATTTATCTAGCTGCATTTCTTCTCACTGTCCAGCAGATGGAGATGTTTTCTTAACCTTAGAAAAAGCAAATACTGCCCAAGGCTTCTGTTCTTCTCTTTAAGAACCTTGATGTACCTATCACTACTAGCCTGGTCTGGCCTTCCAAGCACTTCTGCTTGATTATCATCTCCCTATACTACTAGTCTGGATTATCATCTCCCTACACTACTAGTCTGGATTTAATCCCATTGTGGCATCCAGAGACAACGAGCTACACTACTAGTCTGTATTTAATCCCATTGTGGCATCCAGAGACAACGAGCAACCAATCAGCAACATAGAGAGGCGTTGTGGACGCAGAGTTAGTCCAGGCAGGCTATCAGTCAGGGGCTGAGTACCTCAAGTAAGCAATCAAATCTCACTATCGAATGTCCAGACCCTCTGTACGAAACGAAAGTGTAGAATGAGAGTCTGGTTTTATTACCAGGCTAAATCACTACCAGCCTAGCAGATTATCATCTTAAATATAAAGAAACTAGTTATCATTTGGTCCCACTTCACATGAATATCATCTTTATGTTTCCTCAGGCCCTTCACTGACTGAAGAGTGAGCACATTTGAGGAGTTGTCCAGTAGTGCTTGTTTTTATGTTTAACTCTGATAACCTTTGATCTTTGAGTCACCCCCATAGTAGAATCTTGGAGGAGGTGGTAGCAGGTGATCTCAGTGTCCTCCCTAACCCCCATAAAGCCCTAAGCCCTAAGCTCTATACCCTAACCCCTGAGCCCTACGCCCTAACCCTTAACCCGTATGCCTTACATTGTACCAAATGCTGTCGCTTTCATACCTATGGACAGCACTTGGCAGCATCAGAGAACAGGGATATGAGCTGACTGATTCCAGTTTTTCTCCTTTAAGCTTACTTAAGGATGGACAGATCATCAGAAGAAATGGAGGATCCATTTACATTTGAAAAGGAAGCCTGTGTTGGAATGAGTTCATCATCAGATGGTCCCACACACACACACACACACACACACACACACACACACACACACACACACACACACACACACACACACACACACACACACACACACACACGCACACAGAAACAGCATGAGCTGGACTGACATGCCTCTCGTCTCCTCGGGGAAGGGAAGCTTTGAACAGGGCCTGTTTCCTGTTCCCACAGCAACCCAGGAGAGAGCAGAGCAGCACAGTGTATCATGTATCAGTGTACCAAGGGCCAGACAAGAGCAAGTGAGAGATGTGCAGATGGGGCAGGGGGTCGTCTCACTCTGACACAGGGGAGGATGTGCAGATGGGGCAGGGGGTCGTCTCACTCTGACACAGGGGAGGATGTGCAGATGGGGCAGGGGGTCGTCTCACTCTGACACAGGGGAGGATGAGAGAGCAGAGGAGTGAGATGTCTAGGGGACTGAATCAGGACTCATGTCTCTGGGAGAGTGTGTGTGTCTGCTTTAGCTACAGGTCCGTCTCTGGCTGTAACGCGTGTGTGTGTGTCTGTATGTGTGTGTGTGTGCGCGTGTGTGTGTGTGTTCATATGTGTGTGTGTGGTTTGCCAGATGCCTGAGAGGCAACCAGGCCTCAGATAGGAGATGAGTTCACCAGGAGCAGGAAACAGGAGAGGAAGAGAGAAAGAGGGGAGAGAACAGCATCTGAAACAGGAGAGGAAAAGAGAAAGAGGGGAGAGAGGGGAAGAGAGGAATTCACTTCTGGGAGGGTGGGAGGTAGACGCAGGGGTCTCTGCTCCAAGCATCTGTTCTGTTGGACAGTATGCAGGTACACAGGATGTGTCTCTGCTGGAGAGGAGACAGGTACACAGGATGTGTCTCTGCTGCAGAGGAGACAGGTACACAGGATGTGTCTCTGCTGGAGAGGAGACAGGTACACAGGATGTGTCTCTGCTGGAGAGGATGCAAGCACCTGCAGCAGCCGCTGTAGGAGGAGCTCCATGGGTAAAATATGGCAGGTATGCCTTTAAAGGAGCTCAATGGGTAAAATATGGCAGGTATGCCTTTAAAGGAGCTCAATGGGTAAAATATGGCAGGTATGCCTTTAAAGGAGCTCCATGGGTAAAATATGGCAGATATGCCTTTAAAGGAGCTCAATGGGTAAAATATGGCAGAAATGCCTTTAAAGGAGCTCAATGGGTAAAATATGGCAGATATGCCTTTAAATGAGCTCAATGGGTAAAATATGGCAGGTATGCCTTTAAAGGAGCTCAATGGGTAAAATATGGCAGATATGCCTTTAAATGAGCTCAATGGGTAAAATATGGCAGATATGCCTTTAAAGGAGCTCAATGGGTAAAATATGGCAGATATGCCTTTAAATGAGCTCAATGGGTAAAATATGGCAGGTATGCCTTTAAAGGAGCTCCATGGGTAAAATATGGCAGGTATGCCTTTAAAGGAGTGTTGCCATCTTGCCCATGTCCCAGCAGCAGTGCAGTGGTGTAGATTTGGATCTGAGCCACATCCTGTTGGCCTTGTTGATTTGAGCAGTGCTCTAAACTAGGGGCCCGTGGTGCCACTCCTGTGTCCTGGCCAGGAGAACCCATATTCATTGGGCTCACATGTGAGATGCATTATCACATGCCACACATACACACACACACAAGGGAGACGTGGGTAGGTGGACTGGATTCACCACATGTGGGCCAGGGGCGGGCCAAAGATGGGCCGATGTCCGCCACTGCTGCTGCTGCTGTCAGAACTGCTTTGTTTAAGAGTTAATGTCTGTCAGAACTGTTTTGTTTAAGAGTTAATGTCTGTCAGAACTGCTTTGTTTAAGAGTTAATGTCTGTCAGAACTGCTTTGTTTAAGAGTTAATGTCTGTCAGAACTGTTTTGTTTAAGAGTTAATGTCTGTCAGAACTGTTTTGTTTAAGAGTTAATGTCTGTCAGAACTGTTTTTTGGGTACAAAGACCCGTAAAAGAGCCGTAAAATGATCTTTTTATGATTTTACTCTTCTCTTTCTCTTCATCCCTCTCTTTCTTTGCCTCTTTCTCTCTCTTTTTTTCTCTCCATCTCTGTCTCCATCTCTCTCCAGCTTCTGCAGCATTTATTGCCTCCTTGTGGCCATGGTGTGTTTGTGCAGTCTTGTGCAGCCACTGGGTGGTTTTACACTTCCCAGAAATCAGTATCTACTAAAATGAGCCT
>JAIFZK010000045.1:3822500-3837500 GCA_027481765.1 Tenualosa thibaudeaui
CCCCTGTGTGTGTGTGTGTGTGTGTGTGTGTGTGTGTGTGTCCTCTTACCCCCCTAACCAACCCCACATTCCTCTCTGAGGTATTTTTAGAGGTGGCATTTAAAGCTGGCATCGAGTCAACCCAACTACACACACACACACACACAAACACACACACACACACATACATAGAGATCCCAGACACTCTGGAGGACTTCCTGTCCCCAATGATACAAAAATGCCTCCCCTAGCACGCGCATACATTCTCACAAACACACACACTGACAACTACACCATCATCATGTATGCACAAACATGCTCTCCAGCACACACACACACACACACACACCACTAACACACACCTTCACAGAGACACACACATGTGTGTGCAAACAACCTAAGACCATGTATGTACATTAATGCAGGTATCTGTGAGTTATATCCATGGATATTATTTGAGTTCATCTCATCTTGGTGTGTGTGTGTGTGTGTGTGTTGGAGAAACCTAATCCAATGTAGGCCAGATCCGGCCAGGCTCCACACGGAGTTGGGTGTGGTCAGGAGTGTGTGTGTGTGTGTCTGGAGTGCCTCACATTGATTTAGAACCAGATGAGCTGTTGCTATGAGAACATTCATTTAGAACGTTAGAACGGAATGACTTTGCAAAAACATGCAGACATGTTGCCAGGAAAAAACAAAAGTCTTCTCTTTCTGTCTCTTTTTCTGAATATCTGTCTCTCTATCTCTCTGCTTTCCCTGTATCTGTGTGTGTGTGTGCGTGCGTGGGTGGGTGGGTGGGTGGCAGAGCAGTCCATCAATGGCATGTGGTTCTGACAGACAGAGAGTCTGACGTCCAGACGAATGGACATCAGGATATGACAGTCATCTGGACACTGCTCACACACACACACACACACACACACACACACACACACACACACACACACACACACACACACACACACACACACACACACACACACACACACTGCAATCTGAGGCTGGCTGCATAATTTGGATCAGGGCAAAGCAGTGACCTCTTTTCACCCCTTATCTGGTAATGGAGTCAACTCTCTCTCTCTCTCTCTCTCTCTCACACACACTCTCTCTCTTTCACACATACATACACACACACACACACACACACACACACTCATGGGTCAGTATAGATCTGTGGGAAAAATCTTGGCGGTGTGATTGTGTCCATTTTGGATGAGGGGAGTTTGGAGCAGGGGGTCTCGGGTTCCTCTCCTCTCTCCTCAAATCCCCACACCTCCTCTCAGCTCCACTCCTCTCCTCCCCCTTCCCCCCTTCCTCCACCTCCTCTCTGCTCCTTTCACCCCCATGCACACACACCCCAACACCCTAGGGCATAGGCCTCCTTATGAGGAGAGAAAGAAGCCCAACCTGCACACATGGAAGCCAAACTCACCTCACTAAAGCCAGTCCCACAGGAAAGTAAGGGGTTGCCTGAGGTCTGTGCCTGCAGATTCTGGTCTTGGCCCCATAGAACAGAATGACAAACAGCTATTGAGTTGAGTATAGTATTTGAGTATAGAGTTATTGGGGGCTGGGAGCTACAGGTGATGATCTGGGCTACAGGTGATGTTCTGGACCACAGGTGATGATCTGGACCACAGGTGGTGGTCTAGTCTACAGGTGGTGGTCTAGTCTACAGGTGATGATCTGGGATACAGGTGATAATCTGGACCACAGATGGTGGTCTAGTCTACAGGAGATGGTCTGGGGCACAGGTGGTGGTCTAGTCTACAGGAGATGGTCTGGGCCACAGGTGGTGGTCTAGTCTACAGGAGATGATCTGGGCTACAGGTGGTGGTCTAGTCTACAGGAGATGGTCTGGGCCACAGGTGGTGGTCTAGTCTACAGGAGGTGGTCTAGCCCAGTGTTTCCCAACCTGTTTTGTCTTGTGTCCCCTGAGCCTTTTTGTCATACCACAACTACCCCCTCACTCATACGTGTTGATGATTCTCCAAAAGTAGAACGTAGGTTTGGCCTCTGTCTTGCGTTTCTCTGTGGTCCCCTCAGAACCCTCTCCTGAATCTAGAGCAACTGGACTTTTCAGCCATTTATCCATCTGCTTGCAAGTGCGTTGTTGCTATGAATTTGGTGCCACAGGTTGTTGTCTGTCCATGAAAACTAGTTGTAGGGCACACGTGACCACAGATGATGGTCTGTGCTGTACAGGTGATGCTCTGTGCTGTACAGGTGATGGTCTGTGCTATGCAGGTGATGGTCTGTACTGTACAGGTGATGCTCTGTGCTGTACAGGTGATGGTCTGTGCTAAAGGTGATGGTCTGTGCTATGCAGGTGATGGTCTGTGCTGTACAGGTGATGCTCTGTGCTGTACAGGTGATGGTCTGTGCTACAGGTGATGGTCTGTGCTATGCAGGTGATGGTCTGTGCTACAGGTGATGATCTGTGCTATGCAGGTGATGGTCTGTGCTACAGGTGATGATCTGTGCTATGCAGGTGATGGTCTGTGCTACAGGTGATGATCTGTGCTGTGCAGGTGGTGGACTGTGCTGTACAGGTTATGTTCTGTGCTACAGGTGATGGTCTGTACTGTACAGGTGATGGTCTAGGCTACAGATGGTGGTCTGGGCTGTACAGGTGATGATCTGGGCAGTCACCAGCATACTCAGAGCCAGGGCTAGTGCATGAGTATGCATACTGAAAGTCAGGGCTAGTGCATGAGTATGCATACTCAGAGCCAGGGCTAGTGCATGAGTTGATATAGGTGGAGTGTGTTGTCTGCTATCTCCTGTTGATATAGGTGGAGTGTGTTGTCTGCTATCTCCTGTTGATATAGGTGGAGTGTGTTGTCTGCTATCTCCTGTTGATGTCTATAGGTGGAGTGTGTTGTCTGCTATCTCCTGTTGATATAGGTGGAGCATGTGATGTTATATTGGCTTCTGGAGCCAGCCCACTGTAAAGCCCTTTCCAAGATGTCTCTCTCTCTCACGCGTCTCGGCCAGAGCAGACACCGACTCACCCGCACCTGTGTTTTTTTGTCTAGATATGGCTTGGTTATTTGTTTAACTCCAACACTGTGTATTTAAACCTGCTCATTTTTGGTATCCCAGGTGGTTACTTTCTGCTTTCTGTGGACAGTTAGAGTAGGTAAGTGAGTGGAACACTGAAGATCACTCCTTTATTTGTCTCTGCTGTGTTTTGTGCGAGGGGCACGGATGTAAGTAAGCTGTTTTCCACCTTAGTAATTAAGTCAGAGGGTTTTCTTTGTGTTTCCTTTACCACTATCATAACCACCATGGGCATCTGTTGATGTCTTTTTGTTTGTTGTACGGTGGAACCCAACAGGATTAAATTAGTAAAATTAGTAAAATTAGTAAAAAGCGTTTCTCGCTTAAAGTGTTACGAGGTCCTGAAGTTATTTTTACTTAAGGTTGGATTTCGTAACGCAGGGCTAGTGCATGAGTATGCATACTCAGAGCCAGGGCTAGTGCATGAGTATGCATACTCAGAGCCAGGACTAGTGCATGAGTATGCATACTCAGAGCCAGGACTAGTGCATGAGTATGCATACTCAGAGCCAGGGCTAGATTAATGACTGCTTGGCTCTACCTGCCAGTCTGAGGAAGAAAACTTCCAGAGGAAATCATCTGAAGTCCTGGAAGCCCTCATCATTGCTGTGTGTGTGTGTGTGTGTGTGTGTGTGTGTGTGTGTGTGTGTGTGTGTGTGTGTGTGTGTACGTGAGAGAGCGTACATCTGTTCTTGTAATGAGGATTGTTGAAGCGTTCACACATCCAAGGTAAACGTTCCACACTTTAGAAACAAATGACATGCAAATATGGAAATGTATGTGTGTGTGTGTGTGTGTGCAGACATGGAAATGTGCTTTGTACACCTGACAGAACCGTTAATCTAAACATGGCATTTAAACACCACTGGAGACAGACAGACCACCTATGACACGTCTGTGTGTGTGTGTGTGTTTGTGTGTGTATGTGTATGTGTGTGTGTGTGTAAGAGAATGAGAGAGAAGTTTTGTGTTGTAGTCTTAGTTTGTGTTACAATGTGTGTGTATTTGTGTGTGTGTTAAAATGTATGTGTGTGGTGTGTGTGCGTGTATGTATTAAAATGTGTGTGTGTGTGTGTGTGTGGAGTGCTGACGTGTCTCCAGGTGTAGTGAACACACACAGCAGCTCAGGGAGGGAGATGTGTTAAAGTGTGTGTGTGCAATGTCTGCTGGAAGAAAATCACACCACCTGTCCCTTCATCCTTTTTATACCTCTGGTGCTACTCGTGTGTGTGTGTGTGTTTTGTGTGTGTGTCTGTATCCTCTGTTTACTCAGGTGTGTGTGTACGTGTGTGTGGACGCATAATAAATAAATAGCTGTTGAGGCATACAGGCATTTGGGATGCACATACGGATGTGGATACGTGCTTGTATATGTGTGTGTGTGTGTGTGTGTGTGTCCTTCTCTGTGTATGCATACAGATTTGTGTAAGCATGTGCTTGCTCGTTAGCTACCGAGACTCAGTGTTTGGATCAGGACAGACAGGGCGTTACCTACCTAGACTCAGTGTTTGGATCAGGACAGACAGGGCGTTACCTACCTAGACTCAGTGTTTGGATCAGGACAGACAGGGCGTTACCTACCTAGACTCAGTGTTTGGGGAAACACAGGCCATTCTCACATCAGCCAAATGTGTGTGTGAGTCCATTCTCACACTGGCCATTAAAGTGTTTAGTGCAACACACACACCCTCAATGACCTCCATGCCTCTGGATCACCTATCCTCTGGATTTGCTATTAGTATTTGATAACTGTGTGGTTGTGTGTGTGTGTGTGAGAGAGAGAGAGAGATTTGCATTGCGTTCTGACACCAGTGGAAAAACTCCTTGAGCAGAAGTACCCCCCCAGTACATTGTGACGCCTTCAATCGATCTTATGGCCTACGTTTTCACTTTCTAATTGACATGTAAAGTTTTATTACGGGAATAAAGTTTTCTTTGAGCTGAAGGCCCAGATGCTTCCGCACACCTGCGCCAAACACACAGGCCAAGGTGGAACTGCACACAACCACTTTTCCACTGGTTGGGTTAGGTCCTCTTGCATTTGTGTGTGTGTGTGTGTGTGTGTGTATGTGTGTGTGCGTGAGAGAGAGGGAAACTGTGGCTGTATATGGTTGAAAGATTAATTCAATTTTACATTAAAGGCCAGCCCAACTAGCTACCTGCTGGTGTGTGTGTGTGTGTGTGTGTGTGTGTGTGTGTGTATGCTGGAGCTAGATAACTTCCTCCCTGAAACAGAGCATCCATCTGGAAAAAGACTTGTCCTCGTAAATCACTAGATCCACTGAGATCCGCACACTCTGGCACACACACACACACACACACACTCACACACTATCTTTATGCTTCCTTCTCTCTGTTTGATATAACATACACACTTGCACACACACACTCCTATGAACACATTGACATGAGACAACATGACACACACACTCTCTCTATGAAGGACTGGCAGTCTAGTCTACTGATAATATACAAAGTTTGTATATCTTATATCAAACAGCGAAGACTGAGAGAGAGAGACAGAGTAAGAGAGAGAGGGAGACAGAGAGAGAGAGGGAGACAGAGAGAGAGAAGGAGAGAAAGAGAGAGGGAGAGAGGGAGAGGGAGAGAAAGAGAGAGGGAGACAGAGAGAGAGAGGGAGAGAAAGAGAGAGGGAGAGGGAGAGAAAGAGAGAGGGAGAGACAACGAGAGGGAGAGAGGGACAGACAGAGAAAGAGAGAGGGAGAGAGAATGAGACAAAGAGAGGAAGAGAGAATGAGACAAAGAGAGGGAGAGAGGATGAGAGTGAGTGTGCGAGAGAGAGAGAGGAAGAGAGAGAAGGAAAAAGGTCGGAATGGTCCTTACAAATACAGATGTGTGTGTGTGTGTGTGTGTGTGTGTGTGTGCCTGTGTGTATGTGTGTGAGAGAGAGAGAGTTCCTCTTTCCCAGCCGTGCCCCTACCATCTGCTAATACACTTCAGATGCCTACTCACCACATCACACACACACACACACACACACACGTATGGAACAGAGATATAAGCACAGGACACCAAGACAGAGGGGGAAAGAGAGAGCAAGCAGTCACACACAACACACACTTTTGTACAGTACACACACACATACACACAAACACACACATCTTGCAGGCAGACAAACCATATTCAGCAAGCTGTCTGCAGTACCTATGGCCATGAGCACTCCAGCAGAGCTTCAGCTCCATAAAACACACTCCTCAGAACACACACGCGCATACATACATACACACACACACACAGCATCAGCTCCATAAAAAAAACTCCTCAGAACACACACACACACACAGCATCAGCTCCATAAAACACACTCATCAGAACACACATGTGCATACATACACTCCTCAGAACACACACACACACACAGCATCAGCTCCAGAAAACACACTCATCAGAACACACACACGCATACATACATACACACACACACACAGCGTCAGCTCCATAAAACACACTCCTCAGAACAGACACATGCATACATACATACACACACACACACAGCGTCAGCTCCATAAAACACACTCCTCAGAACACATACGCGCATACATACACACACACACACACACAGCGTCAGCTCCATAAAACACACTCATCAGAACAGAGACATAAAAAGACGAAAGACACACATGCTGAACCTCTACTGCTGCCTGAAACTCTACAACAGAAGTCTCATTGTGCTGAGGTGGTGTGTGTGTGTGTGTGTGAATGTGTGTGTGTGTGGTTGGGGGTGGGGGGTCAGGTGAAGGTGCTGAAAGTGAGACCAAAGTGCCCCCCCCCCCATCTAAAGTATAAAAAAGCTGGGTGTGGAGTGTCTGCACTTTTCCACATTTCACACATAAGAAATGTGAAGTGTGTATGTGGTGTGTGTGTGCGTGTGTGTGTGTGTGGTGTATGTGGTGTGAGTGTATGTGTGTGTGTGTGAAATCTGTGAAAACTCACACACATACACACACACTGAGACTCTCTGGGTGTCAACCCTACTCACACATACACATATACACACTGAGACTTTTGTTGTCCACACTACTCACACACACAAACATACACACACACACACACACACACACTGAGACTCTCTGGATGTCAACCCTACTCACACACACACACACACACACACACTGAGGCTCTTTTGTTGTCCACACTACTCACACACACAAACATACACACACACACACACACACTGAGACTCTCTGGATGTCAACCCTACTCACACACACACACACACACACACACACACACACACACACACACACTGAGGCTCTTTTGTTGTCCACACTACTCACACACACAAACATACACACACACACACACACACACACACACACACACACACACTGACACTCTCTGGATGTCCACAGTCTTGACAGTCTTGTCATTCTCTCTCTGCCTGTCCTCTTCAGGCCTCTTGTTTATTGGCTGTGATGTCACTGTGATGGACAGTCTCCCACGGCAACGCCTCACACTCAGCTCAGATTTCAAAGGCTGCTGATGACATGGGAGAAGCTCATGTGAGCAGGGCTGTTTGTGTGTGTGTGTGTGTGTGTGTGTGCGAGGGTATGTGTGTGTTTGTGTGAGTGTGTGTTGTGTAAGTGAGTGTGTGTGTGTGTGGATGTGTGTGTGCTGTTGACATGGGCTTGATAATGCGACTAGAGCTTTGAAGACAATGTTTAGCACCAGACAAAAACAATACCTTAAATGAATGAATACAGCTATGTTTGTGAGTGTGTGTTCGTGCGTGTGTTTGAGTCTAGATGTGTGTGTGTGTGTGCATGTGTGAGTGTGTGTGTGCATGTAAAAGTGTGTGTGTGAGAATGTGTGTGTATGCATGTGTGAGAGTGTGTGAGTGTGTGTGTGTGTGTGTGCTGTTGACATGTGGTCCTCTCATGTGAGCACTGCTTTGAAGCTTGTGTCCAGCAACAGATGAAAACAATACCTGTTAAATATAGAGAGCCTAGCGCCAGGTATTACTGTCTAACCACAACAGACCTACTGTCTGCCACTTAGCCACACACACTTCACTGAGGTTTGGACAGTCGGTGTGTGTGTGTGTGTGTGTGTGTGTGTGTGTGTGTGTAACCATACCTCATGGATTCAGTGTGTGAGTCACTATGACAAAAGTAGACGTCGGAGGGGAAAGTACATGCATATGAGAGCCCAACGTGCTCCATGCTACTCCAAGAAATGGTTCAGGATAAACATAACTGCAACGTTAATATAGCATTAATTTCCTTGCTACTCTGAGAAATGGTTCAGGATAAACATAACTTCAACATTAATGTAGCATTCAATTGTTTGCTACTCCTTTTCTCCATGCGTCACCATGCATCAGTTCTATCATGATATCATCTATCATCATGAAGGCTACATTTAAACCCCCTTTATGAAGAACAAGAGGAACCGTGTGTCTGAGAGGAACCGTGTGTCTGACAGGAACCGTGTGTCTGAGAGAAACAGTGTCTCTGACAGGAACCATGTGTCTGAGAGGAACCGTGTGTCTGAGAGAAACATTGTCTCTGACAGGAACCGTGTGTCTGAGAGGAACCGTGTGTCTGAGAGAAACAGTGTCTCTGACAGGAACCGTGTTGCTGTGTAGAGGGGTGAACTACTGACATGGCACAGATAGTTCCTGTTCCAGAGGCATTCACTCTGAACTCATTTAAAGGGCTGTTTTTCAGCACAGTTTATGAACAAAGACAAACCAAATATTCCCATTCCTGGAAACAGCCTCATTTCCTGATGTTTGAACTGAAACACATCTGCATAGAACTAATAGATACTCTGATACTCTGAGCTTTGACATGGAACAGCCAAGTGACCATATATGGGCCTGTTGTTATTCTGTATATAGGTTGTTGTGTGTGATGTCCTTTATGCTGTTATTCTATAGAGGCTTATGTGTGTATGTAATGTCCAGTATACTGTTATTCTATAGAGGCTTATGTGTGTATGTGATGTCCAGTATACTGTTATTCTATAGAGGCTTATGTGTGTATGTGATGTCCTTTATGCTGTTATTCTATAGAGGCTTATGTGTGTATGTGATGTCCAGTATACTGTTATTCTATAGAGGCGTATGTGTGTATGTGATTTCTAGTATACTGTTATTCTTTATATAGGTTGTTATATAAGCTGCATATATAAGATGAAGTGTCATCCTGTTGTCACTAGGGGGCACTATCGTGTGTGTGTACGAGCGTGATGGACAGGTGTGTGACAAACTGGTGTGGGATGGACAGGTGTGTGACGGACTGGTGTGGGATGGACAGGTGTGTGACAAACTGGTGTGGGATGGACAGGTGTGTGACGGACTGGTGTGGGATGGACAGGTGTGTGACGGACTGGTGTGGGATGGACAGGTGTGTGACAAACTGGTGTGGGATGGACAGGTGTGTGACAAACTGGTGTGGAATGGACAGGTGTGTGACGGACTGGTGTGGGATGGACAGGTGTGTGACGGACTGGTGTGGGATGGACAGGTGTGTGACGGACTGGTGCCGCCAGTGACACAGACAGTGTGTGACCTCCTCTTCCGTCTCTGTCGTCATGGTGACCCCGCAATGTTGCCAGCCCAGGTCAGCGCTGACCTTTGGCCCAGTAGAGGCATTTAAAGCTTCAGCCCAGCCGAGAGCAGGGGATCATGGGTAATGTGAGAGCTTTTGACCCCTAAAAGCCATTTGTGGAGTTGAGACAAGGTCGCTATGGCGACAAGGTTCTGCAGTCCCACTCACCCTCTTTCATACCACTGTCTGTTTTTGTCTCCTTTGAAGGACACTGTGTGTGTGTGTGTGTGTGTGTGTGTGTGTGTGTGTGTGTGTGTGTGTGTGTGTATGCACATGTGTATGTGTGTGTTTGTATATTGTATGTCTTGTGTCTGTCTGTGAGTTTGTGTTACAGCTGTGCGTGCATAAATGAGTCTGTGTGTGTTTTATGCATACATGCAAAAGTGTGTATTGTATGTATCAGTACATGTTCTCTCTCTCTCTCTGTGTGTGTGTGTGTGTGTGTGTGTGTGTGTGTTTTCTGAAAAGAGGAAGATGACTACCGGGGTGTGCTCTCTCAACCCTGTTTGTGAAAAGCAAGCACCTGTCACACACACACCCTAAAAAGGCTGTGTTACATAAACATTTCTTCCATGTGTACATGTGTGTGTTTCTTCCTGTGAGTGTCTCTGGGTTTAAATGTCCATATATGTATGTGTGTCTAGGTGTGTGTGTGTGTGTGTGTGTGTGTGTGTGTTTATCCATCAGTGTTCCCTTGTGAATGCTTTCAGAGAGCAAACTCTCCACCCAGCTTTGAAGTCCATGCCAGTGGCAGAGAGGAGCTCATCAGCGAGCCAGTGCAAGTGTGTGTGTGTGTGTGTGTGTGTGTGTGTGTGCGCGCGTGGGTGTAGGAGTATGTGTGTCTGTGTGTGTAGGAGTGTGTGTGTGTGTGTGTAGAAGTGTGTGTTTGTGTGTGTGTGTGTGTGCGTGGGTGTAGGAGTATGTGTGTCTGTGTGTGTGTAGGAGTGTGTGTGTGTGTGTAGAAGTGTGTGTGTGTGTGTGTGTGTGTGTGTGTGTGTGTGCGTGGGTGTAGGAGTATGTGTGTCTGTGTGTGTAAGAGTGTGTGTGTGTGTGCACGTGGGTGTAGGAGTATGTGTGTCTGTGTGTGTAGGAGTGTGTGTATCAGGAGTGTGTGTGTGTGTTTAGACATTTATGTTCGTGTTGAGGAGTATGTGTATGTGTTTAGAAGTGTGTGTTTCAGGAATGTGTGTATTATGAGGCGTGTGTGTGTGTACGTGCGTGTGTGTGTAGGAGTGTGTGTATCAGGAGTGACTCCTGAGCTTGTTTGTCTTATGGATGTTTGTGTTTAGGTTTTTCTTTTTTGTAGGAGTGTGTGTGTGTGTGTGTATGTACGTGTGTGTGTGTGTGTGTGTGCACGACAGGTACCTCTGACCATGAGCTGAACGTCAATTATGTCACAGGAGCGTGTATTTAGGAGTGTCAGGTGTGTGTGCATGTATTTAGGAGTGTCTCAGGTGTGTGTGCATGTCACAGGAGTGTGTATTTAGGAGTGTCTCAGGTGTGTGTGCATGTATTTAGGAGTGTCTCAGGTGTGTGTGAATGCCACATAGGAGTGTCTCAGGTGTGTGTGCATGTCACAGGAGTGTGTATTTAGGAGTGTCTCAGGTGTGTGTGCATGTATTTAGGAGTGTCTCAGGTGTGTGTGAATGCCACATAGGAGTGTCTCAGGTGTGTATGTGTGTGTGTGTGTGTGTGTGTGTGTGTGTGTGTGTGTGTGCATGTCACTTAGAAGGCTGGCTCACCTTCGGCCCCTTGGACTGTCTCTCTTGCAGTTCCCCTCTTGGCCTGTACTGGGGCTAGAGAGGCCCTTTCCACTGACCACAGCAAAGCAGCCACAACTTTGACCAAAAGAATACTGGTATTGAAGGGGCAATGTAGTCCTGGGCCACGTCTACAGACACTTCAATACAATATTCAACTCCACAAAATGTAGCCATGTGCCCATTGAACAAATACTCATTTAAAACACTACTTGAACAGTGAACAAATACTCATTTAAAACATGGATTCAATTATTAAATTAACAGTTGATTTAAGAGTTCTGCATTGTGACTCTGGCAGTGTCCAGCTCTGGGGGCTACAAGTGGGGAGACTGAATGACATAGAGTGTATGTGTGTGTGTGTGTGTGTCTGAGGGCCTAAGTGTGTGTGTGTGTGTGTGTCTGAGGGCCTATGTGTGTGTGTGCATGTGTGTGTGTGTGTGTGTGTGTCTGAGGGCCTATGTGTGTGTGTGTGTGTGTGTGTGTGTCTGAGGGCCTATGTATGTGTGTGTGTGCATGTGCATGTGTGTGTGTGTGTGAGTGTGTCTGAGGGCCTATGTGTGTGTGTGTGTGTGTGTCTGAGGGCCTACCTATAAGTGAGTGTGGACGGTATGAGGTGTCAGACAGGCTGTTGGGTAAATATTAGATGGGCCACGCATGCCAGCAGCCTGCTGACATTGTTCCTATGTTCCTATGTGAATATGTGTGTGTGTGTGTGTGTGTGTGTGTGTGTGTGTGCTGGAGGGGTATGATGGGGAGAAAGTCTGCTTGGATGAGTGTGTGGGTGTGTGCTCCTGGATGAGTGCTTATGTTTATACAAGAATCCTGTGTGTGTGTGTGTGTGTGTGTGTGTGTGTCCTATAGATGGCTTTTATACACCTGTCTCTAAGACTTTCTCTCTTTTCCCTTCTTTACTCTCTACCCTTCTTTTTATGACTCCATTTCACTCCTTTACCTCTCTTCCCTCTGCTCTTTCTCTTTTCTCTCTCTTCCCTCCACTCTTTCTCTTTTCTCTCTCTTCCCTCTGCTCTTTCTCTTTTCTCTCTCTTCCCTCTGCTCTTTCTCTTTTCTCTCTCTTCCCTCCACTCTTTCTCTTTTCTCTCTCTTCCCTCTGCTCTTTCTCTTTTCTCTCTCTTCCCTCTGCTCTTTCTCTTTTCTCTCTCTTCCCTCCACTCTTTCTCTTTTCTCTCTCTTCCCTCTGCTCTTTCTCTTTTCTCTCTCTTCCCTCTGCTCTTTTCTCTCTCTTCCCTCTGCTCTTTCTCTTTTCTCTCTCTTCCCTCTGCTCTTTTCTCTCTCTTCCCTCTGCTCTTTCTCTTTTCTCTCTCCTCTACTGTCTCACTGTCTCCCCCTCTTCTCTCCTTGTGTTTTAGTATTGTATGTGCAGGATGAGTGACTACAGCTGGAGGACTCTTATGGTGTGTGTGTGTGTGTGTGTGTGTGTGTGTGTGTGTGTGTGTGTGTAACACCTGTTACCTCCTCCATCATCAGCTTATTCCCACACTCCCACAGCCCCTGCTAACCTGGGCTAGAAACCCCGCCAGCACCCCCAAAAGGCCACAGGTCACACACTTACTGACAGCCCCCTACACTTAGAACTGGTGTGTGTGTGTGTGTGGTTGGAAATGTGTGTGAAAAATGTCTCCCAGAGATGGACAGGTAAAGGGAGGGGACGTATATGAACATGACTTTTGATTATTTGTTTGTGTGTGTGTGTGTGTGTGTAGTGAGGTCTTTCAAAATGTCCGTCAGTTGATTTTGGCTAAGTACTACATTAGTGGTAGTCCAGCTGAAAATTCTGCCCTCTGTGCATGTTTGAAATGAAGGCCTAATGCCTAATGTTGTAGTTATGTGTGTCACTGAGGCCAGAGAGAGGAGAAAGACACAAGTATTCTCTCAAACAGAGCCAGTCCTGTGTGTGTGCGCGTGTAGAAGTCTTCAAACAGAGCCAGTCCTGTGTGTGTGTGTATGTGTGTGTGTGTGTGTGTGTGTGTGTGTGTGTGTGTATATGTGTGTGTGTGTGTGTGTGCGTGCATGTAGAAGTCTTCAAACAGGTGTGTGTGTGTGTGTATGGGTGTGTATATGTGTGTGTGTGTGTATATGTGTGTGTGTGTAGAAGTGTGTGTGTGTGTGTGTGTGTGTATGGGTGTGTATATGTGTGTGTGTGTGTATATGTGTGTGTGTGTAGAAGTGTGTGTGTGTGTGTGTGTGTGTGTGTGTGTGTGTGTGTGTGTGTGTGCGCATGTAGAAGTCTTCAAACAGGGCCAGTTGTGTTTGAGCTGCAGTGAGCCGTGGAGCAGTGGAGAGGACTATGAAATGTTATAAATCTCACACTTCATCACGGGGGGTTTAAAAGAGAAATGAATCTGCTGCTTTACTGAGACTAAGCACACCCTGGACAGAGATAGAGAAAGAGATAGAGAGACACACAGAGAGAGAGAGAGAGAGAAGCACCGCACAGCTTTAGGGAGGATGATGACGTGTGTGTGTGGCAATGCGTTAGTGTTAGTACATTACATTACATTTATGCATTTAGCAGACGCTTTTATCCAAAGCAACTTACATTTGTGAACTATCAATTACATCAGGGCCAATCTCCCTTAGAGCACCTTAGGGTTAAGTGCCTTACATCAGGGCCAATCTCCTTTAGAGCACCTCAGGGTTAAGTGCCTTGCTCAAGGGCACGACTGTGGCACCCAGGATGTGTGTGTGTGTGTGTGTTTGTGTGTGTGTGTGTGTGTGTGTGTGTAAGCTTGTCCTGCTCCACAAACAAACTTGGCACTCTACATATGTGAGGAGCTAAAGAGGTCCTGTATATGACAGGCGAAGGTGTGTATGTATACTTATGTGTGTGAGTGTGAATGTGTTGAATGTGTGTACGTATACTTATGTGTGTGTGTGTGAATGTGTTGAATGTGTGTACGTATACTTATGTGTGTGTGTGTGAGTGTGTTGAATGTGTGCACGTATACTTATGTGTGTATGTGTGAGTGTGTTGAATGCGTGCACGTATACTTATGTGTGTGTGTGAGTGTGTTCGAGTCCTCCTGCTCCTTTCTTCATACCTGAGGAGCATAGCAGTAGCTTCAGTGTAGACCTGAACATTCTCTGAACATTCTCTGAACCAAATGCTCAGTCATTACATTTACATGTAGAGGAGGGACCAGCACATCACAGTGTTTAAACTCTCTGAAGACAGAGCTTTGGCCAGGTAGCCGTTTTCAGTGACTTTCCGTGGTAATGACGGGGGCAACTGCATAAAGACATGGGCGTTTTATAGGCATCCAGCTCAGTGTGAATGGGGCCTGAGAGTCTGACCTGGTGGGGCACTGGTCGTAAAGGCAGGCATCCCAAGGCTCTCGAAAGCTCCGTGAGTGAGATGAGTCTCCCGTATTTGGACAGTAGGTCCTGGAACCCCATGAGTGATATAAAATCTCCTGTAAGCTACATAATCGTGCAAATTTAATTTACGAGTCGGAGGAGCGTGTGAGTGAGTGAGGATGAGATGGGGGGAGAGAAGGAGAAGGAGAGAGAGAGAGAGAGAGAGAGCATCACTCCTGTGTAGCACTTTTTCAAACCTTAACAGACGACCTCTTTCTCTCTTCTCAGATCACTGGGGCTGGGGG
>JAIFZK010000045.1:3842500-3845000 GCA_027481765.1 Tenualosa thibaudeaui
TGGTGTGAGAGAGAGTTTGGTGATGTGTGACAGGGAGTTTGATGATGTGTGAGAGTTTGGTAGTGTGTCAGAAATAGTTTAAGGGTGTGAGAGAGAGTTTGTTAGTATGTAAGAGAGAGTTTGGTGCTACGTGCGTAAAAGAGTTTGATAGTATCTGAGAAACAGTGTTGGGGAGTAACGAGTTTGTAATTTAATTACAAAAGTAACAGTAATCAGTAAAAAGTAATTAAAAAAAAAACTGAAAGGAAATATTCAGGATTACAGTTTCAGTTACATCTGAAGATCTGCAGAAACATTGAGTATATGTTCAATAATTAGTTTTGTTTGGCTGTTTTGTTTTCTGCACAACATCCTATATTTACAGCTGAAAGTCTGAGACTATTCTGATATGTCTAATTGGTTCTAATTGGCAGCACCACTGACTTGCTCCTCTATCTACAGCCTACAAGCAGTCTGAGCTGCAGCTGCCAGGAGGCCTGCAATGTCAGGTAGAAGCTACAATGTACAAGAGATAGACATTAGCTGCAGTGAGCGGGTGCACATGTGCACAATGCAGATAGAACGTTCACCAAATGTTGAATGTCAAATATTTGATTTAGCAGGCATAGCTATTCAAAGATCAGCATGATCTTACTGTAAAGTGGTGTTGAGATGTTGAAGTCTAACACTGCTATGGCTGTGTTGAGGGAGTTTACAAGGATTTTGACAGCAGTCAGTGTTGAGTAATGCTATAAGGTTAACCTTGCTAGGTTTCAAAAACTGACAATGGTGGACAGTTGAGAAAATTCATTCAAAATGTTGAAAAGTAATCCAAAAGTAATCAGTTACATTATTTTGTCAAATTAACTGACATAGTTGCACTTGATAGGGTAACTTGTAATTGTGACACATTACATTTCCAAAGTAACTTTCCCAACACGGATGACAAACACCCACATACAGTACCATGGTTCTTAGTGGTCACATCAGTACAGTCTAGTGTGTGTGTGTGTTTTGTGTGTGTGTGTATGAGAAAGAAAGAGAGAGAGGGAGAGAGAGAGTGTACTCTTATACTCTTTGCTCTATTGTGTGCATGTAGGGGACATTCCTCTACACACATACATACACACACACACACACACACACTAACATGCTTGCACACATGGAAATACACACACTCTCTCTCTCTCTCTCTCTCTCACACTCTCTCACACACAGATGTGTGCAAATACACATACTCTCACTTACACTCTTTCTCACACAGATTTGTGCAAGTACACACATACACTTTCACACACACACACATGCAAATACACACACTCTCTCACACACTCTGTCTCACACACACACAGATGTGTGCAAAAGTACACACACTCTCTCACACACAGATGTGTGCAAAAGTACACACACTCTCTCACACACAGATGTGCGCAAAAGTATACACACTCTCTCTCACACACACACAGATGTGTGCAAAAGTACACACTCTCTCACACACACTGTCTCTCACACACAGATGTGTGCAAAAGTACACACACTCTCTCACACACACTGTCTCTCACACACAGATGTGTGCAAAAGTACACACACTCTCTCACACACACACTGTCTCTCACACACAGATGTGTGCAAAAGTACACACTCTCTTTCACACACAGATGTGTGCAAAAGTACACACTCTCTCACACACACTGTCTCATACAGATGTGTGCAAAAGTACACACACTCTCTCTCACACACACTGTCTCTCACATACAGATGTGTGCAAAAGTACACACTCTCTTTCACACACAGATGTGTGCAAAAGTACACACACTCTCTCACACACACTGTCTCTCACACACAGATGTGTGCAAAAGACACACACTCTCTCACACAGATGTGTGCAAAAGTACACACACTCTCTCTCACACACACTCTCTCTCACACACAGATGTGTGCAAAAGTACACACACTCTCTCTCACACACACTGTCTCTCACACACAGATGTGTGCAAAATTACACACACTCTCTCTCACACACACTCTCTCACACACAGATGTGTGCAAAAGTACACACACTCTCTCTCACACACACTGTCTCACACACAGATGTGTGCAAAAGTACACCCTCTCTCACACACACAGATGTGTGCAAAAGTACACACTCTCTCACACACACTGTCTCTCACACACAGATGTGTGCAAAAGTACACACTCTCTCACACACACTGTCTCTCACACACAGATGTGTGCAAAAGTACACACACTCTCTCACACACACTGTCTCTCACACACAGATGTGTGCAAAAGACACACACTCTCTCACACACTCTGCCTCTCACACACAGATGTTTGAAAAAGTACACACACTCTCTCTCACACACTGTCTCTCACACACAGATGTGTGCAAAAGACACACACTCTCTCACACACACACTGTCTCTCACACACAGATGTGTGCAAAAGTACACACACTCTCACACACTCTCTCCCACACCGATGTGTTCAAAATACACACACTCTCTCACACACTCTGCCT
>JAIFZK010000045.1:3857500-3860000 GCA_027481765.1 Tenualosa thibaudeaui
ACCACACACACACACCCTCTTTACCACACACACACACCCACTTTACCACACACACCCTCTTCACCACACACACACACCCTCTTTACCACACACACACCCTCTTTACCACACACACACGCCCTCTTTACCACACACACACACACCCTCTTAACCACACACACACCCCTCTTTACCAAACACACACACCCTCTTTACCACACACACACACCGATCTTTACCACACACACACACCCTCTTTACCACACACACACACCCTCTTCACCACACACACACCCTCTTCACCACACACACACACCCTCTTCACCACACACACACACCCTCTTTACCACACACACACGCCCTCTTTACCACACACACACACACCCTCTTCACCACACACACACACCCTCTTCACCACACACACACCGATCTTTACCACACACACACACCCTCTTAACCACACACACACCCCTCTTTACCAAACACACACACCCTCTTTACCACACACAGCCCTCTTTACCACACACACACACCGATCTTTACCACACACACACACCCTCTTCACCACACACACACCCTCTTCACCACACACACACACCGATCTTTACCACACACACACACCCTCTTTACCACACACACACACCCCTCTTCACCACACACACACCGATCTTTACCACACACACACCCTCTTCACCACACACACACCCTCTTCACCACACACACACACCGATCTTTACCACACACACACACCCTCTTCACCACACACACACACCCTCTTCACCACACACACACACCGATCTTTACCACACACACACACCCCTCTTTACCACACACACACCCTCTTCACCACACACACACCCTCTTCACAGTTTCCTGAAGCCCCTAGAAAGGCCTTATGTTTGCTCATGTGGAGCTTTACCACACACACACCCTCTTTTTGTCACACACACCCCTTTCTACCACACACACACCCTCTTCACCACACACACCCTCTTCACCACACACACACACACCCTCTTCACCACACACACCCTCTTCACCACACACACCCCTCTTTACCACACACACACCCTCTTTTTGTCACACACACCCCTTTCTACCACACACACACCTCTTTACCACACACACACCCTCTTTTTGTCACACACACCCCTTTCTACCACACACACACCCTCTTCACCACACACACCCTCTTTACCACACACACCCCTCTTTACCACACACACACACACACACACCCTCTTCACCACACACACCCTCTTTACCACACACACCCCTCTTTACTACACACACACACACACACCCTCTTTACCACACACACCCTCTTTTTGTCACACACACCCCTTTCTACCACACACACACCCCTCTTTACCACACACACCCTCTTCACCACACACACACCCTCTTTACCACACACACACCCTCTTTACCACACACACACCCTCTTCACCACACACACACACCCTCTTCACCACACACACACACCGATCTTTACCACACACACACACCCTCTTCACCACACACACACCCTCTTCACCACACACACCCTCTTCACCACACACACACACCCTCTTCACCACACACACACCTCTTCACCACACACACACACCCCTCTTCACCACACACACCCTCTTCACCACACACACCCTCTTTACCACACACACCCCTCTTTACCACACACACCCTCTTCACCACACACACACATACACACCCTCTTTACCACACACACACACACCCTCTTCACCACACACACACACACACACCCTCTTCACCACACACACACACACACACACACACCCTCTTTACCACACACACACCCTCTTCACCACACACACACACACACACCCTCTTTACCACACACACACACACCCTCTTCACCACACACACACACACACACACACCCTCTTCACCACACACACACATACACACCCTCTTTACCACACACACACACACCCTCTTCACCACACACACACAACCTCTTTACCACACACACACCCCTGTTTATTACACACACACACCCTCTTTACCACACACACCCCTCTTTACTACACACACACACACACTTTACCACACACACCCTCTTCACCACACACACACAACCTCTTTACCACACACACACAACCTCTTTACCACACACCCCTCTTTATTACACACACACACACCCACTTTACCACACACACACACACACACACCCTCTTCACCACACACACACACCCCTCTTCACCACACACACACACCCCTCTTTACCACACACACACACCCTCTTTATTACACACACCCTCTTTACCACACACACCCCTCTTTATTACACACACCCTCTTCACCACACACACACACACTCTTTACCACACATGCACCCCTCTTTACCACACACACACACACACACCCTCTTTACCACACACACCCCTCTTTATTACACACACACACCCTCTTCACCACACACACACCCTCTTCACCACACACACACACACTCTTTACCACACATGCACCCCTCTTTACCACACACACACACACACACCCT
>JAIFZK010000045.1:3865000-3877500 GCA_027481765.1 Tenualosa thibaudeaui
TGTGTATGTCTCCTCCTTCTGTGTGTGTGTGTGTGTGTGTGTGTGTGTGTTTGAATGGCAGCACTGACTGATATTACACACTATTGTGTATGTCTCCTCCTGCAGGTTCACATTAACAAAGAGGGTCTGTTTGTGTTTATGGGTAAGCAAGTTGCAAAGAGGGTCTGTTTTTGTTTATGGGTAAACAGGTGGTGTTGGCAGGGTTTGCCCGGGGGCCCACTTCCCACGCACTTCACACACACACACACACACTCTCTCTCTTTCTCTGTGGGTCCCTCTGTCTCTCTCTCTCTGAAGAGTTAAACTGTCATTAATCACAGCAATGCACACAGGGAGAGAGAGTGAGACATATGCACACACACACACACACACACACACACACACACACAATCTTTTACAGACAGATGTGTGTGAGCTCTACTGTGCTCTTGGCAAGGAGCTGATTAGGCTGATGGGTGATGATCTGACTCAATGTGGAACATCCTTCACTTTACAACACACACACACACACACACACCAAAGTTGCCACAGGTGTCTCCTGTCTCCCACAGAGAAGAGAGGAGCAGAAAACACCTGTGGTACTGACTCAGAGCACGTCATCTGCAATCAGTGTACACATACACACACACACACACACACACACACACACACACACACACCCATCTCACAACGCACTGCACTTGTAGTACTGAGCTGTAACACGTCACACAGCACGTTATCTGCAGTCAGTAAAACACATACACACACACACACACACACACACACACGTCAGCATGTCAGGTTCCAAGGCACGCTGGAAGAGTTTACTTTGGTAGGAGTCTTGTTTTGTCCTGAAAGAACTTATTTTTCCATAATGACCAGTGGACAATACATTATACGGCTACTTGCCAATACGTTATACAACTATTTGCCAAACGAGAAGAGAAACTTCACACAAAATGTTACTGTTTTGTCACTGAACAGTTTACAACTCAACAGTTTTTTAGTTTTTACAGTTTACAACTCAACAGTTTTTTAGTTTTTACAGTTTACACCTCAACAGTTTTTTAGTTTTTACAGTTTACACCTCAACTTGGACTTGAATGCAGCTAATCAACTCTTGTCTCTACTTTCACTGTCACTGAAGCTCCACTGTGATAAGAGAATGATCTCTGTGATCTCCACTGTGATAAGAGAATGATCTCTGTGATCTCCACTGTGATAAGAGAATGATCTCTGTGATCTCCACTGTGATAAGAGAATGATCTCTGTGATCTCCACTGTGATAAGACAATGATCTCTGTGATCTCCACTGTGACAAGACAATGATCTCTGTGATCTCCACTGTGACAAGACAATGATCTCTGTGATGTCCACTGTGACAAGACAATGATCTCTGTGATGTCCACTGTGATAAGGGAATGATCTCTACTCATGGAATGATATGAAGATGTCAATCTGAAGCACAAAGCCCATTGCAATTGACAGCGGTCATTATGAAGACATAACTGACTTCCGAACGTTGGGAAGGTCAATGGAACATCCTGCAGCATTCTGGAGAGCTGTAATAATACTCCATAATCATCTACTCACACACACACACACACACCATCACCTCATCATGACCCAGAGACACATCATGGGTTTCCCCAGGGTGCTGTGTGTCCAACCTGAATAAACATACTCTTATTCCTGTTTGCAGTAGTACTCATCACCCCACTAACACTGATCTGAGCATTAACACATCTGCAGTGGGACAGACTCACCGTGTGCTGTTAGCACACTCACCCCTGGGTGGGTTTTTATTAGTATTGGGTGCTGACCACTTTGCTCAGATCACTCCACAGTTACGTGTCATATGGTGAAAACAGCACTGAGACACTCTGAGAAGGGTGGTTATACGCATTAATGCTTCCTGGGCTCACAGGGTTGCCCTCAGAGTGTATGTGGCCACACAGGAGACAGATAGACAGACACATACCCCCACACACACCTTTACAAACACCTACCTCACAAGAACACACACACATGGTTCAGAGATCTGGAGTCAAGTGGTCACATGACCTTTGTGAGATGGGAGTATTGGTAGGATGGGTGCATCAAGGACAGGTCAAAGGTCACTGACAGCATCCGGCTAGGTCACGCCTTGTCCCCTGCCACTTAGTGTTTGACCCTAGATGAGGATCGAAGTGTGTGAACACAAACCTTACCGTCTTTGTAATCAGTTGTCATGGAGAGAAGGGGAAGAAACACACTCTTATTCTGGCACAAGTTATTCTATACACTGTGTGTCTGTGTATGTCTGTGTGTGTGTGTGTGTAGACCTGATCCAATGACACGTGTGTGTCTGTGTGTGTGGTCCAATCTGAGAACATATGTCTGATACCAGGACACGTGTGTATGTAGGTCTCATCCAAGGACACGTGTGTGTATATATTAAAAGACAGCTTGTGTGTGTGTGTGTGTGTGTGTGTGTGTGTGAGAGAGAGAGAGAGAGAGAATGTGAATATTATTGTCTTTTGTCTTGCAGGTCTGACAGCTGTTCTGCTGTAAGCACTTTTGAACAAAAGGGACTTAAACATGGCGTCTCATCTTCCTCATCTTAAACATGGTGGCTCATCTTCCTCATCTTAAACATGGTGGCTCATCTTCCGCATCCTAAACATGGTGGCTCATCTTCCGCATCCTAAACATGGTGGCTCATCTTCTTCATCCTAAACATGGCGTCTCATCTTCCACATCCTAAACATGGCATCTCATCTTCCTCATCTTAAACATGGCATCTCATCTTCCACATCCTAAACATGGCATCTCATCTTCCTCATCTTAAACATGGCGTCTCATCTTCCTCATCTTAAACATGGTGGCTCATCTTCCTCATCTTAAACATGGCGTCTCATCTTCCTCATCCTAAACATGGTGGCTCATCTTCCTCATCTTCCTCATCTTAAACATGGCGTCTCATCTTCCGCATCCTAAACATGGCATCTCATCTTCCTCATCTTCCTCATCTTAAACATGGCGTCTCATCTTCCGCATCCTAAACATGGTGGCTCATCTTCCTCATCTTCAGCATCCTAAACATGGTGGCTCGTCTCATCTTCCGCATCCTAAACATGGTGGCTCATCTTCCTCATCTTCCGCATCCTAAACATGGTGGCTCGTCTCATCTTCCTCATCCTAAACATGGTGGCTCATCTTCCTCATCTTAAACATGGCGTCTCATCTTCCACATCCTAAACATGGCATCTCATCTTCCTCATCTTAAACATGGTGGCTCATCTTCCTCATCTTAAACATGGCATCTCATCTTCCTCATCTTCCTCATCCTAAACATGGCGTCTCATCTTCCTCATCTTCCTCATCCTAAACATGGCGGCTCATCTTCCTCATCCTAAACATGGCGGCTCATCTTCCTCATCTTCCTCATCCTAAACTTCTTCCTCAGCTCCACATGAAAACATCTGTCTCTATTTGAAGCTGAGAAAGATGTAGATGAAGAGAACAGGCCAGTGGCCTGACTACTGGATCACAAACACACATACACACACACACACACACACACACACAAACAACACACAACAGGCCAGCAGCGTGACAACTCATCACAAAAACACACACACACACACATATGACAGGCCAGCAGCCCGACTGCTGATCACACACACACACACACACAGACACACACAGACACACACATATGACAGGCCAGCAGCCCGACTGCTGATCACACACACACACACACACACACACACACACACACACACGCTCCAGGCAAACAGCAGGCACATGTGCTAGGGAAATCGTATTTTAAGAACTGCTTATGAAGGAAGTTCTATTCTGTTTATTGTGCTTTCCCCCTCTGCATGGTATGGTTTATGGATCATCTGTGTGTGTGTGTGTGTGTGTTCTTACATTCTTGAAAGTGTATTTTTGAGAGAGTGTGTCTGTCAGCACAACTGGCAACTGGTATTGTATATGAATGCCTGTGTGTGTGTGTGTGTGTGTGTGCGTTGTGTTAGGAGACAGAGTGTGTGTGTGTGTGTTTGTGTAAGTAAGCGTGTTGTGTTAGGAGACAGTGAGTGTGTGTGTGTGTGACTCATCAGGTGATGGGTTAAACAGAAAGCAGATGAGACACACGGCAGCTTCTACAGAGGCGTCCCCAGCACAGCAGATGTGGAACTCATCAGCAAGGACCTGCAAGTCGCACGCACAAACACACACACACACACACACACACACACACACACACAATAATACACAGTTTAAGCATTTTTAAAGAACAACTAAATCTATAAAGGGGTAAATAAGTAAGCATGAAAATAAGCCTTGAGCTATATCTGAATCTGCAGGAACTCTCTCTCTGTTTTCTCTTTCTCTCTTTCCCTCATCCTCTCTCTCTCTCACATCCCCCTCTCCCCCCCCCCGCCCCCTCTCAGTTGAGTGTTTCTCTGGAGACTACTGTTACCAGGCTGTTCCTGAGGAGAAAGTCAGAGATGGTCAGGGCCTCACAGAAGGAGCAGAGACATCTGAAGTCTCCCCTTACACAGTTCCCCAGCACATAGTCACATACACCCACACACACACACATACACACACACACGTACACAGGAAGAGGCATCTGAAGGTGGCCCTTACACAGTTACCCAGCATATAGTCACATACACACACACACGCACACATTTGAAGGCTGCTCTTAGACAGTTACCTGGCACAAGATCAGACACACACATACACACTCACACACACACACACACACATAAACACTCACACACACATCTGAAGGCTGCCCTTACACATTGACCCAGCACATAGTCCTGCATAGTCACTCACACACACACACATGCACACAGGAAGAGGCATCTGAAGGCTGACCTTACACAGTTACCCAGCACAGTCACACAGTCACACACACACACACACACACACACAAACTCCCATCATGTTTCTCTCAGTCTACAGTAATATTACTACAGTAATAAGACAGAAGTGTGATCATATTAGTGCACAAGTGTGATCATATTAGTGACAGAAGTGTGATTATATTAGTGACAGAAGTGTGATCATATTAGTGCACAAGTGTGATCATATTAGTGACAGAAGTGTGATTATATTAGTGACAGAAGTGTGATCATATTAGTGCACAAGTGTGATCATATTAGTGCACAAGTGTGATCATATTAGTGACAGAAGTGTGATCATATTAGTGCACAAGTGTGATCATATTAGTGACAGAAGTGTGATTATATTAGTGACAGAAGTGTGATCATATTAGTGCACAAGTGTGATCATATTAGTGACAGAAGTGTGATTATATTAGTGACAGAAGTGTGATCATATTAGTGCACAAGTGTGATCATATTAGTGCACAAGTGTGATCATAATAGTGACAGAAATGTGATCATATTAGTGCACAAGTGTGATCATATTAGTGACAGAAGTGTGATCATATTAGTGCACAAGTGTGATCATATTAGTGACAGAAGTGTGATCATATTAGTGACAGAAGTGTGATCATATTAGTGCACAAGTGTGATCATATTAGTGACAGAAGTGTGATCATATTAGTGCACAAGTGTGATCATATTAGTGCACAAGTGTGGTCATATTAGTGCACAAGTGTGATCATATTAGTGACAGAAGTGTGATCATATTAGTGACAGAAGTGTGATCATATTAGTGCACAAGTGTGATCAAATTAGTGACAGACGTGTGATCATATTATTGACAGAAGTGTGATCATATTAGTGACAGAAGTGTGATCATATTAGTGACAGAAGTGTGATCATATTAGTGCACAAGTGTGATCATATTAGTGCACAAGTGTGATCATATTAGTGCACAAGAGTGATCATATTAGTGACACAAGTGTGATCATATTAGTGACAGAAGTGTGATCATATTAGTGACAGAAGTGTGATCATATTAGTGCACAAGTGTGATCATATTAGTGACAGAAGTGTGATCATATTAGTGCACAAGTGTGATCATATTAGTGCACAAGTGTGGTCATATTAGTGCACAAGTGTGATCATATTAGTGACAGAAGTGTGATCATATTAGTGCACAAGTGTGATCAAATTAGTGACAGACGTGTGATCATATTAGTGCACAAGTGTGATCATATTAGTGACAGAAGTGTGATCATATTAGTGACAGAAGTGTGATCATATTAGTGCACAAGTGTGATCATATTAGTGACAGAAGTGTGATCATATTAGTGACAGAAGTGTGATCATATTAGTGACAGAAGTGTGATCATATTAGTGACAGAAGTGTGATCATATTAGTGCACAAGTGTGATCATATTAGTGACAGAAGTGTGATCATATTAGTGACAGAAGTGTGATCATATTAGTGCACAAGTGTGATCATATTAGTGACAGAAGTGTGATCATATTAGTGCACAAGTGTGATCATATTAGTGACAGAAGTGTGATCATATTAGTGCACAAGTGTGATCATATTAGTGACAGAAGTGTGATCATATTAGTGACAGAAGTGTGATCATATTAGTGCACAAGTGTGATCATATTAGTGACAGAAGTGTGATCATATTAGTGCACAAGTGTGATCATATTAGTGACAGAGTGATCATATTAGTGACAGAAGTGTGATCATATTAGTGCACAAGTGTGATCATATTAGTGACAGAAGTGTGATCATATTAGTGACAGAAGTGTGATCATATTAGTGCACAAGTGTGATCATATTAGTGACAGAAGTGTGATCATATTAGTGCACAAGTGTGATCATATTAGTGCACAAGTGTGATCATATTAGTGACAGAAGTGTGATCATATTAGTGACAGAAGTGTGATCATATTAGTGCACAAGTGTGATCAAATTAGTGACAGACGTGTGATCATATTAGTGCACAAGTGTGATCATATTAGTGACAGAAGTGTGATCATATTAGTGCACAAGTGTGATCATATTAGTGAGAAGTGTGATCATATTAGTGCACAAGTGTGATCATATTAGTGCACAAGAGTGATCATATTAGTGACAGAAGTGTGATCATATTAGTGACAGAAGTGTGATCATATTAGTGACAGAAGTGTGATCATATTAGTGCACAAGTGTGATCATATTAGTGACAGAAGTGTGATCATATTAGTGCACAAGTGTGATCATATTAGTGCACAAGTGTGGTCATATTAGTGCACAAGTGTGATCATATTAGTGACAGAAGTGTGATCATATTAGTGACAGAAGTGTGATCATATTAGTGCACAAGTGTGATCAAATTAGTGACAGACGTGTGATCATATTAGTGCACAAGTGTGATCATATTAGTGACAGAAGTGTGATCATATTAGTGACAGAAGTGTGATCATATTAGTGCACAAGTGTGATCATATTAGTGACAGAAGTGTGATCATATTAGTGCACGAGTGTGATCATATTAGTGACAGAGTGTGTTCATATTAGTGACATTAGTGTTATCATATTTGTGCACTCGAGTGATCATATTAGTGACAGAAGTGTGATCATATTAGTGCACAAGTGTGATCATATTAGTGACAGAAGTGTGATCATATTAGTGCACAAGTGTGATCATATTAGTGCAGAAGTGTGATCATATTAGTGACAGAAGTGTGATCATATTAGTGCACAAGTGTGATCATATTAGTGCACAAGTGTGATCATATTAGTGACAGAAGTGTGATCATATTAGTGACAGAAGTGTGATCATATTAGTGCACAAGTGTGATCATATTAGTGACAGAAGTGTGATCATATTAGTGCACAAGTGTGATCATATTAGTGCACAAGTGTGATCATATTAGTGACAGAAGTGTGATCATATTAGTGCACAAGTGTGATCATATTAGTGACAGAAGTGTGATCATATTAGTGCACAAGTGTGATCATATTAGTGACAGAAGTGTGATCATATTAGTGACAGAAGTGTGATCATATTAGTGCACAAGTGTGATCATATTAGTGACAGAAGTGTGATCATATTAGAGACCGAAGTGTGATCAGATTAGTGCACAGAAGTGTGATCATATTGTAGTGACAGAAGTGTGATCATATTAGTGACAGAAGTGTGATCATATTAGTGCACAAGTGTGATCATATTAGTGACAGAAGTGTGATCATATTAGTGCACAAGTGTGATCATATTAGTGCACAGAAGTGTGATCATATTAGTGACAGAAGTGTGATCATATTAGTGACAGAAGTGTGATCATATTAGTGCACAAGTGTGATCATATTAGTGCACAGAAGTGTGATCATATTAGTGCACAAGTGTGATCATATTAGTGCACAAGTGTGATCATATTAGTGCACAAGTGTGATCATATTAGTGACAGAAGTGTGATCATATTAGTGACAGAAGTGTGATCATATTAGTGCACAAGTGTGATCATATTAGTGACAGAAGTGTGATCATATTAGTGACAGAAGTGTGATCATATTAGTGACAGAAGTGTGATCATATTAGTGACAGAAGTGTGATCATATTAGTGACAGAAGTGTGATCATATTAGTGCACAAGTGTGATCATATTAGTGACAGAAGTGTGATCATATTAGTGACAGAAGTGTGATCATATTAGTGACAGAAGTGTGATCATATTAGTGAGAAGTGTGATCAAATTAGTGACAGACGTGTGATCATATTAGTGCACAAGTGTGATCATATTAGTGACAGAAGTGTGATCATATTAGTGACAGAAGTGTGATCATATTAGTGCACAAGTGTGATCATATTAGTGACAGAAGTGTGATCATATTAGTGCACAAGTGTGATCAGAGTAGTGACAGAAGTGTGATCATATTAGTGCACAGAAGTGTGATCATAATAGTGACACAAGTGTGATCATATTAGTGCACAAGTGTGATCATATTAGTGACAGAAGTGTGATCATATTAGTGACAGAAGTGTGATCATATTAGTGACAGAAGTGTGATCATATTAGTGACAGCAGTGTGATCATATTAGTGACAGAAGTGTGATCATATTAGTGCACAAGTGTGGTCATATTAGTGACAGAAGTGTGATCATATTAGTGACAGAAGTGTGATCATATTAGTGACAGAAGTGTGATCATATTAGTGCACAAGTGTGATCATATTAGTGAACAAGTGTGATCATATTAGTGACAGAATTGTTATCATATTAGTGACAGAAGTGTGATCATATTAGTGCACAAGTGTGATCATATTAGTGCACAAGTGTGATCATATTAGTGACAGAAGTGTGATCATATTAGTGCACAAGTGTGATCATATTAGTGAGAAGTGTGATCATATTAGTGCACAAGTGTGATCATATTAGAGACACAGAGTGCTCATATTAGTGACAGAAGTGTGATCATATTAGTGACAGAAGTGTGATCATATTAGTGACAGTGTGATCATATTAGTGCACAAGTGTGATCATATTAGTGACACATATTAGAAGTGTGATCATATTAGTGCACAAGTGTGTTAATATTTGTTACAGAAGTGTGTTCATATTAGTTACAGAAGTGTGATCATATTAGTGCACAAGTGTGATCATATTAGTGAGAAGTGTGATCATATTAGTGCACAGAAGTGTGATCATATTAGTGCACAAGTGTGATCATATTAGTGACAGAGAAGTGTGATCATATTAGTGACAGAAGTGTGATCATATTAGTGACAGAAGTGTGATCATATTAGTGCACAAGTGTGATCATATTAGTGACAGAAGTGTGATCATATTAGTGCACAAGTGTGATCATATTAGTGCACAAGTGTGATCATATTAGTGCACAAGTGTGATCATATTAGTGACAGAAGTGTGATCATATTAGTGCACAAGTGTGATCATATTAGTGACAGAAGTGTGATCATATTAGTGACAGAAGTGTGATCATATTAGTGCACAAGTGTGATCATATTAGTGACAGAAGTGTGATCATATTAGTGACATTTTTTTTATCTTATTAGTGACAGAAGTGTGATCATATTAGTGCACAAGTGTGATCATATTAGTGACAGAAGTGTGATCATATTAGTGCACAAGTGTGATCATATTAGTGACAGAAGTGTGATCATATTAGTGCACAAGTGTGATCATATTAGTGACAGAAGTGTGATCATATTAGTGCACAAGTGTGATCATATTAGTGACAGAAGTGTGATCATATTAGTGACAGAAGTGTGATCATATTAGTGCACAAGTGTGATCATATTAGTGCACAAGTGTGATCATATTAGTGACAGAAGTGTGATCATATTAGTGACAGAAGTGTGATCATATTAGTGCACAAGTGTGATCATATTAGTGACAGAAGTGTGATCATATTAGTGACAGAAGTGTGATCATATTAGTGCACAAGTGTGATCATATTAGTGACAGAAGTGTGATCATATTAGTGCACAAGTGTGATCATATTAGTGCACAAGTGTGATCATATTAGTGACAGAAGTGTGATCATATTAGTGACAGAAGTGTGATCATATTAGTGACAGAAGTGTGATCATATTAGTGCACAAGTGTGATCATATTAGTGACAGAAGTGTGATCATATTAGTGCACAAGTGTGATCATATTAGTGACAGAAGTGTGATCATATTAGTGCACAAGTGTGATCATATTAGTGACAGAAGTGTGATCATATTAGTGACACAAGTGTGATCATATTAGTGACAGAAGTGTGATCATATTAGTGACAGAAGTGTGATCATATTAGTGCACAAGTGTGATCATATTAGTGACAGAAGTGTGATCATATTAGTGCACAAGTGTGATCATATTAGTGACAGAAGTGTGATCATATTAGTGCACAAGTGTGATCATATTAGTGACAGAAGTGTGATCATATTAGTGACAGAAGTGTGATCATATTAGTGCACAAGTGTGATCATATTAGTGCACAAGTGTGATCATATTAGTGACAGAAGTGTGATCATATTAGTGCACAAGTGTGATCATATTAGTGACAGAAGTGTGATCATATTAGTGACAGAAGTGTGATCATATTAGTGACAGAAGTGTGATCATATTAGTGCACAAGTGTGATCATATTAGTGACAGAAGTGTGATCATATTAGTGCACAAGTGTGATCATATTAGTGACAGAAGTGTGATCATATTAGTGCACAAGTGTGATCATATTAGTGACAGAAGTGTGATCATATTAGTGCACAAGTGTGATCATATTAGTGACAGAAGTGTGATCATATTAGTGACAGAAGTGTGATCATATTAGTGCACAAGTGTGATCATATTAGTGACAGAAGTGTGATCATATTAGTGCACAAGTGTGATCATATTAGTGACAGAAGTGTGATCATATTAGTGCACAAGTGTGATCATATTAGTGACAGAAGTGTGATCATATTAGTGCACAAGTGTGATCATATTAGTGACAGAAGTGTGATCATATTAGTGCACAAGTGTGATCATATTAGTGAGTAGTGTGATCATATTAGTGCACAAGTGTGATCATATTAGTGACAGAAGTGTGATCATATTAGTGACAGAAGTGTGATCATATTAGTGCACAAGTATGATCATATTAGTGACAGAAGTGTGATCATATTAGTGCACAAGTGTGATCATATTAGTGACAGAAGTGTGATCATATTAGTGCACAAGTGTGATCATATTAGTGACAGAAGTGTGATCATATTAGTGCACAAGTGTGATCAAATTAGTGACAGAAGTGTGATCATATTAGTGACAGAAGTGTGATCTGTTGTGGTAAGTGTTGACATATTAGTGACATAAGTGTGATCCCGTTGTGGTAAGTGTTGACATATTAGCGACATAAGTGTGATCACAGTAGTTTTGACTAATTTGTGTATTTTACTAAATGGCACACATGCTTCTCCTTGATGTTTCCATTTTCTGATCAATTAGAGGGACCAGTTAGACAGCTCTGACAAACGTGTGACTCTATGTGTGTGTGTGTGTGTGTGCGCATTAAAGAGTCTCCATTTCCTGATCAATTAGAGAGGCCAGTTGGGCAGCTTTGACTGTAGACTCTCATGGAGTGAGGAAGTAGTTTGAAGTAAAACCTCCAGGACAGACAATATCCTGTGCAACCGTCTCTCTCTCTCTCTTCCTCTCCTGGGCTCTCTCTCTCTCTCTTTCTCTTCCTCTCTCTCTAGCAGATGTCTTGACTGTCCAGCTGTGTGGAATGAGGGACAGGGAGGGATTGAGGGGGGGGGGGTAAAGTGATGCTTCTGATGGCATTCACAGATCTGGAAGTATGAGGGTAAGAGAAAGAATGAGAGAGAGAGAGAAACAGAGAGAGGGAGAGAGAGCAGGTAAGGGAGAGAGAGAGAGAGAGAGAGGGAGAGAGAGCAGGTAAGGGAGAGAGAGAGAGAGAGCAGGTAGGGGAGAGAGAGAGAGGGAGAGAGAGCAGGTAAGGGAGAGAGAGAGAGAGAGCAGGTAGGGGAGAGAGAGAGAGAGAGCAGGTAAGGGAGAGAGAGAGAGGGAGAGAGAGCAGGTAAGGGAGAGAGAGAGAGAGAGCAGGTAGGGGAGAGAGAGAGAGAGCAGGTAAGGGAGAGAGAGAGAGAGAGAGAGAGCAG
>JAIFZK010000045.1:3882500-3910000 GCA_027481765.1 Tenualosa thibaudeaui
ATGTGATCATTATGGGCCGGAGGTCCGTCTGCCTGACCCGGCCCTCTGCTGTCTCCCCCACACCGACCATGTGTTCCTGGGTTTGCTTTCTCCATCAGCAAGCTATGTGTGTGTATGTGTGTGTGTGTGTCTGTTGGCAGTGGAATCCAATGGGAGGCCTGATAAGAGCTGCCCTGTGACGACCTCTCGATATACGCTTGTGTGTGTGTGTGTGTGATGACCTCACCATCCAGTCCGCGGGCCTTTAACCAGACTCATTATTTTTTATGTGAAACGTCTCGTTTGCTCAGATTGATGGAGTCCTCACAGCACGACCAGCTTCTATTGGAGAGAGCACAGTAGATCTTTCTCTCTCTGTGTGTGTGTGTGTCTTCTATTGGAGAGAGCAGAGTAGATCTTTATCTGTGTGTGTGTATAGATATGTCCTCTATTGGACTCTATTGGAGAGAGCACAGTAGAATGAAAGTCTAGTGGAATGAAAAGGCACATATAATTTCCATGGGCTCTTTATCTTAATCTCTTTATGTATGTGTGTGTGTGTGTGTAGTGCACTTCTTAGTGTTCTTCTGAGTATATTTGTGTTTATTTATATGTGTGTACACGGGCATGGGTATTGTTGATACTATCACATGTTAAATGTCCTGTGACTTGCCCAGTCAGGGAGGTAAAGTCAAGTTTACAATAATATTTATGGGCTATATGCAGTGTGATTAGACTCCGTTTATTTCCTCTAGGGAGCATTGCCATACAATAATACACCAATAGGCTTTATTCATTCATTTAGACCCTCTCCTCACATTCCACTCTTCAACAGGAAATAGCATAGTTCAGTGTCAATGCCAGTTCAGTCTCTACATCTGTGTGTGTGTGTGTGTGTGTGTGTGTGTGTGTGTGTATGAAAAGGATGGAGAGAGGATGTGTGTATGTTTAGATTTGTGTGTATATTTGCATATTTGTCCCAGTTGATGTGTAGCCTGGTGGACCAGACTCACTTCACGTCCCTCTGTGTAAAGAGTCTGGCTGCTCTCAATAAGCATGGTTACTTCCTGGTGGGTAGAGACTTTCTGAGAACGTTAAAACTATTTATTCTGACTTCAATCTCGGTTCACTGACTGGATGCTAAAAATATTAGTCTGGGAAACCAAAGCCAAAGAGTTCCCTGACGTAGTACTGTAGCAAAATTCAGTATTGAGTGGAGCATGAGCATGAGCACTAGCATGGGAGTTCAACATCCGGTTGCTATGTTACAGGACTAGCACCTGAGCCCCTCTACAGAGCCCTAAACTAGACTACAGGGCTTGTCTGTTGCAGCAAGCGCTCTCTCCATCTCTTTCTCTCTCTCTCTCTCTCTCACACACACACACACACACAACCCATTCCATTCATGCTGACAACAGTGGGCTCTTTCGCAAACACAGCACAGAGCAAAAGCTAGGAATAATTTTCTTCATTGAATGTCATGGCAGTCATTTTCCAAAAGTTCCCATCATAAAATAATGAGTAGCCTATTTATAGCCTACCTATAGCCTGTTTATAGCCTATCTATAGCCTATTCTTAGCTCTTCTTTGAATCCTGTCCAGCTTCACAGTAGTTTAGGCTTACTCTGTTCTGTTTCATTTGCAGTGGAAGTTTGTTGAATTAGAAATAGAAATCATTTCAATGGGAAATTCAAGGTCTGCATCTCTACTCAACTTGAGTCGGGACACCAGCGGTGTGATTGAAAGCAGTTTTGTTTCCATAATTACGTTCACTTGGAAGCCTCCATTTCTCCTATTTTCACTTGACCATGATGCCATGATACTTGACCAAGCCGTGCTTCAATCCATTGGCTAAAACTGGTTGCCAAGACTCTGCAAACTTTGCCTCCCTAGATGACAGTATTTGAGTATTTAAGTATATAGCATTTACAGTGTAATGGAGCAGAATGTACAGTAGGGGCGCTGTTTCCCCATATTGACTTTAGAAGAAACCCTGATATGATGATTTGAATGAGAGAACCCCTGATATGATGATCTGAATGGTAGAAATGCCAATGGAATGTGTGTGTGTGTCCAGTAGACTGCCAAGTGTGTGTGTGTCCAGTAGACTGGCATGTGTGTGTGTATGTGTGTGTGTGTCCAGAAGACTGGCATGTATGTTTGTTCAATACCACTTGATCACTCCCAGATGATACCCCCTCAAGATCTCTTGCCTAAGGGGGCAACTGTGGGTCAGTGGTGGGGGCAGGATGGAGCTAGTGGGGTTGGGGGTTGGGGGGGCAAAGTCAATGCCTCAGGGCAATACCCCACCCACCCCCAGAGTCCCAGGCCAAAGATGCTGAGATGCAGGGTGAACTGGATCAAGTCCTCCATTCCCTCTGAAAACTCTGTACTCCAGCAGAGTAAGTGGGTGTCTTAAGTGCTTCCCTCTGTTCCTGCTGGATGACAGGTCTAAGAGACATCCACTAATCCACACCTACTCTACAGGAGAACCAGTCCAGGTGTCACACAGACCTTGTAGTTTGAAGATGGTTCTGTGTCAGTTCTCAAGGACTTGATGGAGCAGGAACCCAGTTGGAACTTCATGGAGGGGGAATCAATTTAGAACCATTCACACACTATTCACACCCACTTCACCTCCTGCGCCCCCATACACACACACACACACACACACACACACACACACAAACCCTCTCAGAGAGAAAGAAAACTAGTTCAGCACAAAAAACCTCTCAGCTAGTAACTAGGATCAGAAATCTACTGATTCCCTCCATATCGGTTCCTCACTCAGGATACAAAAACATGTTTTTAGCAATCCTGAGTGCACAGTGTGCAGCATGAAAATATATATGTGGGGCACAGTCGTGTGTGTGTGTGTGTGTGTGCGCGCGCTTGTATGTCTGTGAGTATGTGGTGATTATGCACGCATATACCAGAGCCTATCAATGCTATAACAGGGAAAAGCCAGTCAGGGTGAACTTGGACCACCAAGGAGTTTAATCTCTCTATCTCAGCCTGCACGGCTATGAGGCTAACGCAGCTCAACACAATTATCATAGCCAGGCCTCTGCAGCCAGCAGGGACCTTGCTAATAACACACACATGTGTCCTAGGGGTCTTCACCAAAGACACAAACGTCAGGACAGGATGGGATACATTCCATGAGGGACCATGCTTCTAATCTAACACCTGTGCTCATGCTCTCTATGGGAGGGGAACTAATTAACTAAGCTTAATGCACCAGCAAACTGAAGTTCCCAAACCAAATTCAGGAAGTGGTTGAAATGTTAATTACTACAATGCTATACTATAATATAACTATAAAAATGAGAACAATCTACACTCTTTCGATTCTGTGAAGGAAATTTGGTCTCTGCCTTTAACCCTGTTGTGAAATTAGTGAAACACACACATTAAAATGAAGTATGTTGTATGTTGTATGTGTCTTTGAGATGTATAAGAGACAGGCAGAGTGAGAGGTGGGGGATTTTGATGGTGGTATGAGGTATGACAGCCTTCAACATTATATGAGTAATCTGGTGGCCAGGTCCTCCTCAGTGTTAAGTCTTCTAACAGACTCTCAGACCCTCAAGCACTCACTCTGTGTCTGTCTCTCCATGAAGCACACGCTGGGAAATACTGACCCAATACTGACCCTGGGAAATACTACACAATATCATGATTTACGCTGTAATATTAGTGAGTTAAAAATATTGATTCTGGCAGTAGCTGGCTTTACAACATGGGTGAGATGATTTAAATCCTCTTAAACATGATAACAGAGCGCTCACACCACTACTGCACCACTGCGGGGTCCCAGAGGAGAGTCACATACTTCACCTGAGCCTGTCATCATTAGAAAACATCTGCATCCATGTGTTATAACATATGTAATAACATGATATTACATGATATTACATGATATATTTTGTTCCAGTGATGTAATGTTCTAATCTCTCCATCAGTCCGAATTGCTCTTATAATGTTGGATGACATGTTATATATTATAACCTCACACACTGTTTGAAAAACTCTTATCATTACTTGAGCTGATTGAAGTTAGTGAAATAATGAAAGTAACAATTAGGCATAATATAAGGATTTTATGAGCAATTTCAAAAGAGATTTAAATGTTTACAGTTATCAGATGTGGTATGGTTATGATTTCATCTGCACAGTCAGTTGAGTCATTTATGTTTTCCTGAATTAATACACATCAAGCAACCCTCAAATACTTGCCATGAACTTGCCATGAACTGACCTGTTGATTGACTGATTCATGCCAATTAAGTCTTTAAGGTATTAGTGCTTAGGGCAAGGGAAAACATCAGACAACATATTTAAAGTGTAAAACAGTATCGGTTGTCCCTCCCAAAATAAACCAGGAGACTCAAACCTCACAAACCTATATATTCTACCCACTTCACTGTTTTTGTGTAAAGTCTTGCCACTTCCCTCTGTGTCCTGGATGGTTGCTGTGTCTTGTGTGATGGGGGGCTGCTTCCTTGAGAAGTATGCACTCTGAAGATCACTGAGATGCTGTTGACCCCTGTCAGAGGCAGGAGGGGCCTGCCATGATGAATGACGGCAGACTATGGGAAACCGTGACCAGGAAGCAATTTGTTAGGGCCTGGAGTCTGTGTGAAGAGTGAGGGTCACTACGACAACAGATACTTCCACCTACACAAACGGCATGTCTTTTTCTGTTTTCCAGGGGTGAAGGACGGGACATTTAGCAGTTCTGTGTGTGTGTGTGTGTGTGTGTGTGTGTCTGCGACTCTGTGACAGAGCAAGAGAGAGAGACAGAGAGAGAGAGAATATGGTTTAGGTTTTAACGGGAAACAACACGTTTCTCAAACAGGGAATAAGTCACAGGTGCTGTCAAACATTCATCCATCCCCACAAAACTCTGTCATCACTCTCTGCCTGTTTAGGTTGCCAACAGCCCAGATTATACAGTGCATTAATCTCTGATTACACGGTTTATTAATCTCATATTATACAGGGAAGTAATCATTCATCTCAAAGCAGTGCAGTCTGTGAGAAAACGGTAACTCTTCCCTGTCCTCAGTGTTTACACTCCCAATTACTGTTCTCCCAACACAAGCACATAAAAACTGACATAATGTATTTGACCTTCTGTAAACATGTGAAATGCTCTATGAACAGTGGGATTATAAGAATTTTCACACATGTACATTTCTAGCCTGAGGATGGAATACAACAAAAAAAAAAAACAATCAAGGACATAGCATGTCCGTGTGTGTGTGTGTGTGTGTGTGTGTGTGTGTGTGTGTGTGTGTAGAGTTTGGGTGTGAATGAAGACTATTGAAAGATGAGAAAGGGAGCGAGATAAGGAGAGGGAGTGAAAGAGAGAGAGAGAGAGAGGGAGAGAGAGAGAGAGAGAGAGGGAGAGAAAGAGAGAGAGAGAGAGAGAGAGAGAGAGAGAGAGAGAGAGAGAGAGAGAGAGAGAGAGAGAGAGAGAGAGAGAGAGAGAGAGAGAGGGAGAGAGAGGGAGTGAAAGAGAGAGAGAGAGAGAGAGACAGAGAGATAGAAAAACGAGAGGGAGATGGAGAGAAGGAGCAGAGGGAGAAAATGAGAGAGATTGGCAGAGATAGAGAGATAGAGAGAGGGAGAGAGGGAGGAACCACACTGTTAAACGCTCGGCTGGGGAAGTTTTACTGCGCGCAGACAGGGAAACATCACCAGTTTTACGAGCACGCTGATGACAAAGGAGAGAGTGACAGAGAGACAGAGTCCTAGTGAAGGAGGCAGGCTGCAGGCTCCTTAAACACTGAAGGATGGTTACACACGCACTGCCTCCCTGGAACGGGTGACTGTAAATTATTTGAAATGCATTTTAATGGTCCAGGAAGTCTTTTCGCTGGCTCGTCTGCCTCCTGTCTGCCTGTGGGCCGTTATGGCCCGCTATGGCCTGCTGCGGGTTGGGTAGATATCATCTGACCCAAAGCCCATATGGGCCTGATTTGCTAGAGGGGTCAACCTAATCCCTCTCTGAAGGAGGGCAGGCTGTAGTGTGGACTGAGACATTGCCCCTTACTCTGGACCAGTTCAGTGGCCTAGTTAGTTCACCCAACATACTCTATATTCTGATTTAGACCTTTCTAGCTCACTAGCTTACATCTATCTAATCAATCAATCAATCTTATCTTATCCTATGTTATCTATCTATCTATCTATGCAAGTGTAATAGATGACAGCTAGAACATTAGTAAACCTCACTCCAGACACTTCAAGAGCGGTACAGTCAGTTGACTGAGTGCTTGACACTTCAAGAGCGGTCCGGTCAGTTCACTGAGTGCTTGACACTTCAAGAGCGGTCCAGTCAGTTGACTGAGTGCCTGAGCTTTTTGATTGGCTGGCTAAGGTGTTCGCCTCCTGATCTGAGGTTGCTGTTGTTGTGAGGTCACAGGATGAGCCCTATAAATGCAAGGAAAGTCTGACTGACTGACTGACTGTGTGACTGTGTGCGTGTTTCTCAGGCATAATTCTTGAAAGTGGCAGGTACTATGGTAATGGCACAAGTGAGTCTGAATCTAGATCAAATAGGGTCCTGCTGTCACATACGTAACTCGTCTTTTTACAACTACAGTTTTGCAGTACTTACATATATTTTTTAAAAAACTCTAGAACTCTGAAGTTGCTGCTGTTTTTGAATATAGTATTTCTTTTACACTGTTATACACATCCACATAAAGTAACACCTCCTTTTGCACAATTACATTTTTGCACGTCATTCTGCACTATCACAACACATCAGACAGGATTTTTTTTTAGCAGCTTGTGACATTCTTGTGTTTTTGTCTTGTGATCTTGTCTTGTTTAGTGTTGGGAAAATGTCCTTATCTGCTATACACTTTTTTTCTGTAGTGTTAGGAAATGCCTTATCTGTTGTGCATGTCTTTCTTCACTGTCAGTTAGTGTAAAACATACTTTCAGTTCCTCTGTATGTCTAGTATATGTGGAGAAACTGACAATAAAGCTGACTTGACCTGTCTACTAGTTTCCTGGAAAACATAGGTTGACTGGGCTTTGTTTGACTAAGGTAGGTCCACATAGCTCTGAGCTCTGAGTCCATGGGTTTGAGAGCATATGGCCAGATGTATGATCCTGTTTAAGTGTTCCTGAATGAATCACCTGTGATTGGTCTAATATCTCCATGTAGTATTTTTTTTGCTTCTCTTTCAGTGTGATTGGTTTCTCAGATTCCCCTGTAGGATATGAGAGTGTGTGTGTGAGGCTAATTTGTGCAGTGCTGGCTAACATAAATCAGGTCCGGCTGGTCTTTCTGTTTGTTCTGCATGGCAATACTACTGCTGCTACTGCTGCTACTGCTACTACTACTACTGCTACTACTACGACTACTACTACTACTACTACTACTACTACTACTGCTACCACTGCTGCTACCTGCTGCTGCTACTGCTACTGCTGCTGCTGCTACTGCCTGCACCAGCTGCACTGCTGCCCAGCTGCTACCACCGCACCTGCACAGCAACAGCAGCTGCTACCAGCAGCAGCAGCAGCACCAGCAGCTGCAGCAGCACCAGCTGCCAGCAGCGGCAGCGCGCACCGCCGCCAGCTGCCAGCAACCAGCAGCAGCAGCGCCAGCGCAGCAGCGGCACCAGCAGCAGCGGCAACAGCACCGCCAGCGGCACCAGCAGCAGCGCGGCAGCAGCGGCAGCGGCAGCAGCGGCACCACCAGCGGCTTGGCACCCAGCGCCAGCGGCACCAGCAGCAGCACGGCAGCAGCAGCGGCGCCACCAGCAACAGCAGCGGCAGCAGCGGCACCGCTGCCAGCAGCGCAGCAGCTGCACCAGCGGCAGCGGCGGCACCAACAGCGGTTACCAGCGCAGCAACCACCACCGCTGCACCGCAGCTGCCGCTGCAACTGCTACCAGCAACTGCGCACCAGCAGCTGCAACAACGCAGCTGCCGCGCACTACCACCGGCAGCACCACCGCCACCGCCACCACCACTACCACTACCACTGCCTGGCCACTACTACCGCCACTACCGCTGCTGCTACTACTGCTACCACCACCGCCACCGCCACTGCTACCAACTGCTGCTACTGCTGCACTGCTACTGCCAGCTGCTACTGCTACCGCTGCCACCGCCACTACTACTGCTACTGCTAGTGCTACTACTACTGCTACTGCTAGTGCTACTACTACTACTACTACTACTGCTAGTGCTACTACTGCTGCGGCGGCTCAGGGGAGACCTCCCCATTGACTGCGCCTCATTTGCCAACAGCACCGCAGGGGGAGAGGAGGAAGCCATGCTGGCTTAAGGTCTTTTCTTTTGGTCTCCGACACATGTGATGACGAGCACATTCCTAGAGACTCTGGTAAAGTCATAGTGTGGTGGGGTGCGATGGCCACTGGGTTAGGTGATCATTCATCATCGCTGTAAATCAAAGCTGTAAATCGATGTGATATCCAAACATCCAAAAAGAAACTGGCATGCCATCGAAACCTGGACACTGTTACTGCTGATGATCTTTCTCATGAAAAGGTCAAACATTTCTGGCTGCACTGAATGAGCAGGAAAGCCAAGATGCTGAAGAGAGGAATGCAACAGACAGTTAGCTCAGTTAGCTTAAGAACATCTTCAAACGATTTCCCATTGTTGCTTTTAGAATGTTGTGAAAATACAGTTGTACTTGTGAACTACAACATGGAGCACAAGCACCATCAGACGTAGAGAACACCAGGAGCACAAGCACCATCAGACGTAGAGAACACCAGGAGCACAAGCACCATCAGACTTAGAGAACACCAGGAGCACAAGCACCATCAGACTTAGAGAACACCAGGAGCACAAGCACCATCAGACTTAGAGAACACCAGGAGCACAAGCACCATCAGACTTAGAGAACATGTCACTGCACTCATCATTATTGGAAAACTTAGTCTCATTTGTGCAGTAGGTGTTTGCTGAGTTAAAGGAGACATCCGGTGAGAATCAATCCATGCTTTGATACATAGACTTCATAGCAAACCAGCAGTCAGCATTGTCTGAAAAGGGCACAGCAACTCACTTTCAGTTTCATTCTCCTATGCCCCATTCAGTTAACTTTTCCTGCTGGTTTGGTCTATGTTGGATCAAATTTTCTCATTCTTTTTCCTACAAACAGCACTCGGAGACCTAAAACAAAAGGGCTTTGTATTGAATCACAGATGTGATTAGCATGTTTTAAACTGGGAAGAGATTTCTACTGTTGAACCTCTAAATTAAAACTCTTTCATGAGAAGCTGATGAGTCAGCAGTGCTTTGTCTGGACACACAGGTAGAGACCTGTAGGAATCCGCCACCAACGTCAACTGAAACAGACTGCCTTGCTACTGTGGACTTTCTGTTGACCCCATCTAAGGCATTACTGAGGACTAAGCAAATGCAGGTGTTGATGTGTGCGGTGCAAAACACTCTGAGATTTCTATCTTTAAACGACAGCATGTTAGTCCACCTAATCTGTTTGGTTAGTTCAACTTTATCAGTCCAGTGTAAACGACTTAACTACACCGAGACGTTGAGAGGAGGCAGAGGTAGAATCTCTTCATGACAAACGATACTTATCTTCAAAGCTTTAAATCCTGCTGATGTTGCTATGTCCGCACAGTCACCTGGAGTACTGGGAATAGCCTTTGTGATCTTTTCTGCATACATGCACAGTTAATACTCAAGGGACACAAGGGATGAGAGATATGAGATCCATCTGTGCTGCCCAAGGTTGCAGCCCTCCCTGACAGGCTCTCACCCTTGTGTGTGTGTGTGTGTTCTCTTTTGAGAGAGAGAGTATGCAATGTGTGTGCATGATAGCATTTGTATGAATGTGTGTATGTGTGTCAGGACTGCCAACTTTGCAAAACACCTCAGAGAGATCTGCAGCATAACACAAACACAACCACACACCTCAGAGAGATCTGCAGCATAACACAAACACAACCACACACCTCAGAGAGATCTGCAGCATAACACAAACACAACCACACCTCAGAGAGATCTGCAGCATAACACAAACACAACCACACACCTCAGAGAGATCTGCAGCATAACACAAACACAACCACACACGGTGGACATGGGGAATGAAAGAGATTTTTCTGTTCTGCGTTTCAGTGTGGGATGTGCTGCAGCAAATGAACAACACAAATTTGGGGTTTCCTGTATTCTGGTGGATTTTGGGGTTTCCTGTATTCTGGTGGAGTTTGGGGTTTCCTGTATTCTGGTGGAGTTTGGGGTTTCCTGTATTCTGGTGGATTTTGGGGTTTCCTGTATTCTGGTGGATTTTGGGGTTTCCTGTATTCTGGTGGAGTTTGGGGTGGCCTGCTGGAGATCTGCAATACCTCAATTTATCCAGATTCACAGCCTATACATCCTGAACTGAGTACTGTTGTATTCACCTTAATCAGCAGCTAAGCCTAAACACCATGATTGAAACTAAATGTTATGTTTGAATAACTGCTGCAAAAATAAAACAAGATTATTCAGTGAGGGAGATTCATCAGCAGAAAATTGGCATAGAGAACAAATATCAGCAAGCCACAACAAATAAAATACTTAAACAGTAATGTGCATGTTGCTACAAAAAACAGTATAATAAAAAGCCACAACAAATAAAATACTTAAACAGTAATGTGCATGTTGCTACAAGAAAAAGTATAATAAAAAGTGTGAATCTAAACACAACATGCTGGGCGTGTGCTTAAAATATTGGGTCATACTTAAATAGGCTACATGATTTTTTTTCTTATTGTTTCTAGAGCATTCACCAGGACCTGCTATCTGACTAATTCACTCTACCTGTCTCGTCCTTTTTGAAACCCTGTGTCTCCACTCAAGGTGTACATTGTTCTCTCTGTCGTTTTTTAGCCTAAATAAGTAAATTAATAGCCTATATATTTGAGGTCATGTTCCTGAAAAAAATGCTAGCAAATATGTCCATTATTGCATTTAGGACAATCACCAATTAACCAAGATTAATAGATGTTTATTTACATGCAGTCAGGTTAACTGGGTAGATTTTTGATGAGGAGTTGGAGGTGTGGTGTGAGGGCATGTGATGGCAGTCAAATACGTGTGTCTCACTCTGCCATGGTGTGTGTGTGTGTGTGTGTGTGTGGAGCCTAAATGCGTGTGTCTCACTCTGCCCTGGTGTGCAGTCCTGGTGTGTGTGTGTGTGTGTGGAGCCTAATGGCTCCCTGGTGGTCCCAGTGTGACATGTGATGAGGCATTGGAGCCGGTTCCTGCAGCATTTACACTGGGAACAGAAGTGCTTTCCTGTAATTGCCACGCGTTCCCACCATGAGTCCATGACACGTCATTGACAGAGGGCATTGCCTCGCCACCAAAAACTGAAGAACACCACTTTTATTTAAATCCTTTGTGTTCTTGATAGACTTTCTTTGTAGAACTTCTTTAGTTTGTTGGTGATTAGTTCTGTTGTGCGGTGGAACTCAGCCCTTCCAATGTCTCAGCCAGTGAAGCACATAGTTTACTGCTTGTAGTGAAGCACATAGTTTACTGCTTGTAGTGAAGCACATAGTTTACTGCTTGTAGTGAAGCACATAGTTTACTGCTTGTAGTGAAGCACATAGTTTACTGCTTGTAGTGCTGCTGTCTACCTTCAGCTGGAAATCTGTGGCCTTCCAAATCACAGCAAATATTTTGTCTCCTCTACTGACCACAGTACAGTTTTCTTCTCACTCAGTTTCTCTGCCATTTTCCACACTCACGTTTACTTGGTTTGTTTATTTTATCTCATGTCATCACGGTTCACTAAGAAAAAACTATTTTACTTGGTGCCGGTTGGGAACCAAATTTTCAGTTCACAAACACTTGTCGGCTGGTTCAAGATTAGGTGTGGGAACTGGCACCAGCACAGTTCTCTGTTGGTCTGAAAACACCTACAGAGAATACCTTGTGTAGCACAGAATGCAGCTTAGCCTAGCCTTGTGTAGCACAGAGTGCAGCTTAGCCTAGCCCTACGTAGCAGAGAAAGCAGGAGAATGACTACACTAGCCCATCACAGCACAGAGCACAGGAGAATGGCTAACCTAGCATAATGTGGAGCCCTGGAGAATGACTTAACATTAGCCTAGCCTAGTGTAGTGCTAGAGAATGACTAAACATCAGCCTAGCCTAGGGCAGTATTGTAGAATGACTAAACATTAGCTTAGTGTAGGGCAGTATTGGAGAATGACTAAACATTAGCTTAGTGTAGGGCAGTATTGGAGAATGACTAAACATTAGCCTAGCGTAGGGCAGTATTGGAGAATGACTAAATATTAGCCTAGCATAGGGCAGTGCTGGAGAGTGATTAAACATTAACCTAGCCTAGGACAGTATTGGAGAATGACTAAACACTAGTCTAACATAGCGCAGAACCCTAGAGTATGACTAAACACTAGCCTGGCATGATGTTGTGCTGGAGAATGACTAAAGCAGGAGTGTGGTCTAGCGTAGCCTAGCCCAGTGTAGTGCTGTCATTAGTTCTGATGAATTCTCCATCTGTCCCACCATCAGCAGCAGTGTCCCACACTACGTCACCACGCACTGCGCCTCACTGTGCCCGCAATGGAAAATAATTAAAAGTTCAGCAGGACAGAGCGCTGTTTGGCTCACCACAACGCAGCACGCTCCTGCTAATGACAGATCTAATGTCTGCTGAAGCAGGGCTACACTGGCGCTTGATGTGGTTCCCCGGACTGGCCGGCACATTTTAACCTTGAGGTTATTAACTCGGCAACCACTCTCTGCTAGCTTTTAAAGCACTGCATCTGTGATGGTCTCAAGCTGTTGCTGAGAGAGAGAGAGAGAGAGAGAGAGAGAGAGAGAGAAAGGTAGTAAGAGAGAGAGGCAAAGAGAGAGTGAATGAGCAAGAGAGAGAGAGAGAAATTTGGATGTTGGACTCCGCCCTGACCTTATGACAGTAATGAAGGAGTCACATACTCTTCCCCTCACACGCTCACACACACACATACACACACACTCAGATGTGATGTCTCTCTCTGATAGTTAAAGTCAATCTGACAGAGAAGGAGCAACATTCTCTATCATCTGTGTATCTGAGTGTGCATGGGCACGTTTCAGTGTGTGTGTGTGTGTGATAGAGAGAGAGATTATGCATGCGTGTGTCCAATGTGTGTGTGTCAGAGAGAGAGAGAGCTTGTGTGTGTGTGTGTGTGTCAGAGAGAGAGAGAGAGCTTGTGTGTGTGTGTATGTGTGTGTGTGTGTGTGTCAGAGAGAGAGAGATGTTATGTGTGTGCATGTGTGTGTCTGAGAGAGAGAGAGAGAGAGAGAGAGAGAACGCTTATGCAAGTGTGTGTGTGTCTGACAGAGAGAGAGAGAGAGAGAGAGAGAGAGAGCGCTTATGCAAGTGTGTGTGTGTCTGACAGAGAGAGAGAGAGAGAGAGAGAGAGCGCTTATGCAAGTGTGTGTGTGTGTGTGTGTGAGGGTGAGGGTGAGAAGGTAAGAGGATGGAGTCCTCATCAGTGAGGGCAGTGTAATTTACTACCACTGGTCACCCAGACCTGGGAAGTAGGGCCCCTCAGGCACTGCCATTTGGAAATGACGCTAAAACTTCAAAGGGTTAGGAGGAACTAACACACAGACGTGTGTGTCGATGTGTGTGTTTGTTTACAAGTGAGAGAAAGGGACGACGTAAAACCTTAAGGGTCATGATGAGTTGAGGCACAGACTGTGTGTGTGTGTGTGTGTGTGTGTGTGTGTTTCTGCTAGAGGCACACTGAGGGAAGCAGTAAAGCCAAACTGGTTTCATCCCCCATAACACACCCTGTACACTGTCCTTCCTCTGACAGCGCTGAGCAGCCAGGCCATATTTGCACCACACTGTGTCTGATATTGCTCCATGTTTACATATTTGTTTAACACTGGGCCTAACACACACACCCACACAAAACGAGGCAGGGTGGGCTTAGTAGGAAGTAAACGATCAGGTCAGGGTTATGTTGAACTCAGGCTGACTTCAAGGATTTGATTTTGTATTGTTTTTATTGTGACGTTTCATTTTTTACTGCTTGCTGTACTCTATGTATCTGCAGGATATCCTCCCTATCAACAGTGACGAGGGGGAAGTGGCGTTGTTTGTGGATTGCGCCCCCTGGAAAGATTATATTGTGTACACATGCGTCATGTGCGGCTTTGTTTGACCCAACTGTCCGTTTGGCATTGACCCCCTTTGGGGTTTACCCTCAAATCAATATTTTTGTGTCAGTATGTTTCTCGTGCCGTGTGTGAGATTGAGTGGGCCGTGTGTGTGTGTGTGTGTGTGCGAGAGAGACTAGGTGGGGCATGTGTGTGTGTGTGAGAGAGAGAGAGAGAGAGACTGGGTGGGATCCCTGGGCTATTTTTGCGGCGTACAGAGATTGCACTGCATGCGATCATGTCCTGGTCACATGAAGAGGTTACTTCCTCTGTTGGTACAGTTCATGATGGGTCTTCCTGTCACTTAGAGGAGACGCTATGACTGACTCTAAACACGACTCAGTCATGAACTAAAGGGTTCCTGCATCCGGGCTCCAAACAGGGTTCCGTTACGAACAAAAGGTTTTGAATGACCAGAACTGACCCAAACCCATCTGACCTCTCCCAATATATATGCTCATTAGAAGTACATATATTTTGGATATATTTTCTTAAACAATGTGTCTCTGAACATTTACAACTTAATTCTATAATTCTGCCAATAGGTTAAACTTTTAATTTAAACTTTTAAAAAAACAACTGATGTTTTTTTCATCAATGCAATACTTTTTCAATATTGTATCCATTTGGTCTTACTTAAACAGCTGTCGGACAGATCTGATGCTATTTTATGATCTGACCAGGTATTCCCCTGTTCTTTGGACTGGTTCATGATAAGCACATGGTCATTATATTGAACTCCTCACATACATACAGTAGGCTTGAGAGAGCTTCAGGCACATATAGGGTGGGACTGAACCCTAGGCTATAGACTGGCACATATAGACCGTTTCTATGATATAAACAAAGACAAAGACTACTCCCACTACGTTAAGATAACATATGCAATGTTAAAGCATGTTAGAGGCTCTGTAGGAACATTTGCATGTTAAAGCATGTTAGAGGCTCTGTAGGAACATTTGCATGTTAAAGCATGTTAGAGGCTCTGTAGGAACATTTGCATGTTAAAGCATGTTAGAGGCTCTGTAGGAACATTTGCATGTTAAAGCATGTTAGAGGCCCTGTAGGAACATGTGCATGTTAAAGCATGTTAGAGGTGCTGTAGGAACATTTGCATGTTAAAGCATGTTAGAGGTGCTGTAAGAACATTTGCATGTTAAAGCATGTTAGAGGCCCTGTAGGAACATGTGCATGTTAAAGCATGTTAGAGGTGCTGTAGGAACATCTGCATGTTAAAGCATGTTAGAGGCCCTGTAGGAACATGTGCATGTTAAAGCATGTTAGAGGTGCTGTAGGAACATTTGCATGTTAAAGCATGTTAGAGGCTCTGTAGGAACATTTGCATGTTAAAGCATGTTAGAGGCCCTGTAGGAACATGTGCATGTTAAAGCATGTTAGAGGCCCTGTAGGAACATGTGCATGTTAAAGCATGTTAGAGGTGCTGTAGGAACATTTGCATGTTAAAGCATGTTAGAGGTGCTGTAGGAACATTTGCATGTTAAAGCATGTTAGAGGCCCTGTAGGAACATGTGCATGTTAAAGCATGTTAGAGGTGCTGTAGGAACATCTGCATGTTAAAGCATGTTAGAGGCCCTGTAGGAACATGTGCATGTTAAAGCATGTTAGAGGTGCTGTAGGAACATTTGCATGTTAAAGCATGTTAGAGGCCCTGTAGGAACATGTGCATGTTAAAGCATGTTAGAGGTGCTGTAGGAACAGCCAAACGAAGCATCTTGAAACGGTCTATGGGAAATGGGCAAATAGGCTAGAATACTATTGAATAGAATATTATAGACTATAGGCTGCCACGTATAAGATGGGAGATGCTGTAAGCTAGATCACCTATAGGCTAGAATATTATAGACTATAGGCTGCCACGTATAAGATGGGAGATGCTGTAAGCTAGATCACCTATAGGCTAGAATATTATAGACTATAGGCTGCCACGTATAAGATGGGAGATGCTGTAAGCTAGATCACCTATAAGCTTGACAGAGCTACAGGCTGCAGCGTTCATCACTCAACTAAACATGTGGCTCCAATTAAGTTCAGAAGCAGTTGTGCAGTAACAGGCAGTGAATGTTAAAGTAATTTCCAGAATCTCCATACAGTATACAGTGCAGGATGAACACAGGCCTATGATGGGACAGTGCAGACAGTCTCGGGAAAACTGTTTTCCCAAAAGATGAAAATGGATGTATGATGGGACAGCGCAGCAAGGTTGGGAAAACTGCTTTCCCAAAAGATGAAGTGCTGATGTGACAGGGTGTAGGACTCCGCCTGTGTGTGCGAGTGCGAGAGTGTCTGTGTGTGTGTGTGTGTGTGATGGGGCTGTTGTTATGTGACAGCCTGTAATGCTGTGTGTGTGTGTGATGGGGCTGGTGTTATGTGACAGCCTGTAGGTGTGTGTGTATGTGTGTATGTGAGAGGGGTCTGAAGCAGGGTGAACTCTCCTGTGTGAGTGTGTCCCTAAAACAGAGTTGTGTGTTATTGTTGGCCTGTATTGTTTGCCCTCCACTCCAACACACACACACACACACACACACACACACACGGGATGAAGAATACGGAGCCGCACGGCTTGATTAGTTGTTTAACTGTGTCATCTAGTTGTTTATACTCAGACCCTTTCTCACACACACACACACACACACACTATCACTCCTCTGTATCCCTCTCTCACTATCCTTCTCTCTTTCTCTCAAACTCACACACACCATCTCTCTCTCTCACACACACAGACACCATCACTGTTTCTCTTTTTCCATCACGCTGTGTTCACACATCTCTCTCTTTCTCTTTCTCACTCACTCACACACACACACACACGGTCCCTCTTTCTCTTTCCACCTTTGCCTCTCACAAAGACCCTCTATTGCTGTTTCTCTCTCTCCCCCTCCATCTCTCTCTCTCTTTGTTCTCACTCTCGCCATCTCTCTCTCTCTCTGGTATATAGGCCAATGTCAGTGCTGTTACTGGGGCCAGGTCTCTTTGAGGCAAGAAGAGGACTTTGAACTTCACCCGATGACCTTGATAGATGTCCCATTCCACCAACACACACACACACACGCATGCACACACACACACACACACACTTCACCTGATGACCTTGATAGATGTTCATTAGAGGAACCCTTTCATCTCTCCAGTGGGAACACCGACTGGAACCGATCACTCAGAGAGAGCCTGTAATTACCCAGCATGCAACAACACAAGAATGTTTACCTTACCTCTCCGGGACTTGATTGGCTCCTCTGACGCCTGTGCGCTCCAGCTTTGGCACAAGGCTGCAAACTGTCACTGGCTTTACTGTCTTATTAAGGGGATTGTCCAGGGTTGCCAACCGTTCTGTAAAATGCAATCTGTCCCTATTTGAGTGAAAAAGCCGTATTTTAGAGGATCAGAGAAACCTTAACAAATAAGTAAGATGATGACTATTAGGCTAAGTGGTTCTATATGAGATAAAAGGAACTAAAAAAAACCCTTCTGCTGTCCCTGTCCTTTTTGTAATAGCTTACTTGTTTATCGATTGATGAACTGGTAATGCACTGTGACTCTAGTAGAGTTCTGGTTCAAGATCCCACCTGGGTATAAAGGCAAACCAAAAATTTCTCCTATAAAACACACTAACACGTGTAGCCATTCTCTCTCTCTCTCTCTGTCTCTTTAGCAGTGTCTGAAACTGAAAAAATGCTGCCTTCGAAGGGAACGTTTGGTGTTTCATGTCGGAATCAGATAAATGCATACACTTCTGTTTTTGAAGGTACCTTTGTTTTGCCCAAATTTGAAGGAAGCATAGATGTGTCCTTTATGCTGCCTTCAATGTCCAACATTCTATCAAATTACGTAGTCAGCTGTCGGTATCTTGGCAACGGCGTCTGAACAATTAAATAAACAAAAACAGTGTTCTAATTCACTATGTAGCTAGGTCGGGGTTCGGGGGTTAAATAGTTAAACAGTGTGTTTTGCGCAATTTTAGACAGAATGAGGCTACTATGCCCACATGCCCATAGGCTATTATGGCCTACATGCCCATAGGCTACTATGCCTACATGCCCATAGGGTACTATGCCTACATGCCCATAGGCTACTATGTCTACATGCCCATAGGCTACTATGCCCACATGCCCATAGGCTATTATGGCCTACATGCCCATAGGCTACTATGCCTACATGCCCATAGGGTACTATGCCTACATGCCCATAGGGTACTATGTCTACATGCCCATAGGCTACTATGTTTACATGCCCATAGGGTACTATGTCTACATGCCCATAGGCTACTATGTCTACATGCCCATAGGCTACTATGTCTACATGCCCATAGGCTACTATGTCTACATGCCCATAGGGTACTATGTCTACATGCCCATAGGGTACTATGTCTACATGCCCATAGGCTACTATGTCTACATGCCCATAGGCTACTATGTCTACATGCCCATAGGCTACTATGTCTACATGCCCATAGGGTACTATGTCTACATGCCCATAGGCTACTATGTTTACATGCCCATAGGCTACTATGTCTACATGCCCATAGGCTACTATGTCTACATGCCCATAGGGTACTATGTCTACATGCCCATAGGCTACTATGTCTACATGCCCATAGGCTACTATGTCTACATGCCCATAGGGTACTATGTCTACATGCCCATAGGCTACTATGTTTACATGCCCATAGGCTACTATTCCTGGGTTTAATTCCTAACATGAAACAGCTTAAAAAGAACTCACTGTCATGTTATGGACAGCATTTTTATTTTGACAGCCAAAAGTATGCATGTATGTGTGTGTGTGTGTGAGAGAGAGAGAGAGAGAGAGAGAGAGAGAGTGAGTGAGTGAGTGGATGAGAGGGTGAGTGAGTGAGTGTGTAAGTGAGTGTGCAAGTGACTGTGTGATGAAAGAGTGAGTGTGTGAGTGAAAGAGTGAGTGAGTGCATCTGCATCTGTGTGTGTGTATGAGCGAATGAGTGAAGGTGAGTGAGTGTTGTGGACAGCATTTTTTTTCTGACAGCCAAAAGTGCAAATGCATCCCTGGACGCCACTTCCGGGGCCTGGACATCCCTGGACCTATGCTTCTACCACAGGTACCTTGTTAGACAGTGAAGACAGCCTCTATCTCACCCCTAAACTGTCTCTCTCTCTCTCTCTCACACACACACACACACACGCTCCAAGCCTTCCCTGCTTAAATCATTTTCTAGGTCAAAAGGTGGACCTTGTGGGCGATACACTCTGCGGAGTGGTGTGAGTATGAATCAGCACAATGAGACCGCTCCTGCTGAGCTCACACTGCAAATGGACCATACACACTTATCACTCAGTGTGTGTGTGTGTGCATGTATGCATGACAGGAATGAACACAGGTGTTTCAGTTTCCACCTAAAACACAACAGACAAAAAACATGTGCACACACACACACAGAAAGAGAGAGAGAGAGAGAGAGAAACTCAGGAGCGTGTGAGTGAAGAAAGGATTGGATAATGACAACAATTAGAGCCCAAGTACAGCGTTACTCAAGTGCAGCGGAATAGAGAGAGAGAGGGAGAGAGAGAAAGAGAAAGACAGAGGAAGAAGGGGAGAGAAAGATGGGGTGGAGGGAGAGGAAGGGAGAGGGGGGGGGAGGGAGGGAGGAGGGGACAGAGGGTCAGTGTCCACACCCTCATTCCACCTGTGAAGAAGCTTCTCTGACAATCACTCCTCACCCCTGGGACCAAGAGTGTGAGTGTGTGTGTGTGTAAGTGTGTGTGTGTGAGAGAGAGAGAGAAAGAGTGTGTGTGTGTGTGTGTGTAAGTGTGTGTGTGAGAGAGAGAGAGAGAAAGAGTGTGTGTGTGTGTAAGTGTGTCAGAGAGAGAGAGAGAGTGTGTGTGTGTGTAAGTGTGTGTGAGAGAGAAAGTGTGTGTGTGTGTGTAAGTGTGTGTGTGAGAGAGAGAGAGAGAGAAAGAGTGTGTGTGTGTGTGTAAGTGTGTGTGAGAGAGAGAGAGAGAGAGGGAGAAAGAGAGAGAAAGAGTGTGTGTGTGTGTAAGTGTGTGTGAGAGAGAGAGAGAGAGAGGGAGAGAGAGAGAGAAAGAGTGTATGTGTGTGTAAGTGTGTGAGAGAGAGAGAGAGAGAAAGAGTGTGTGTGTGTGTGAGAGAGAGAGAGAGAGAGAGAAAGAGTGTGTGTGTGTGTAAGTGTGTGAGGGATCTCCTTCTCCTTCATGCATAGCAAAGAACAAGTGAGAGGCGGATCACTGAACAAAGCAGCCGCCCACACACACACACGATGATGAGGCGGCCTGCACCTGAGTCAACACCACACACACACGCACAAGCGCATGCACAGTGTGATGAGGTGATGTTCATGACACTCCACTTGAGGAAGAGAGAGTTGGTTTGAGTGGTGCGGTCACAATTACACCTCATTGAAGTGCATCTATTGGAACCGGCCTATCCCCAGGGCAGTGCCTCTGTGTCTGTATGTGTGTGTATGTTCATGAGCATGCTATAGTTTGCTCACTTTGAGCCCCCACCCCTTAGACATATGGTATGCAAGTGTGTGTGTGTGTGCGCGTGCGTAAGTGTGTGTGTGTGTGTGTGTGTGTCTTCTCATATCTATAGATTTTGCGGATCCTGTGAAAATCTGCTACATAAAATGTTCTTAAACCTGCCTTTGTCTCTGTGCATATCTGACTCTTCTGTGAGGCCCACTCCCTAAAACAGACTGTTGTTACTACTACCTTCCTCCAGTAATTAGTGTGAGACAGAAACTGAGTGTTTGTGTGAATGTACACTCCTCCCTAACACTCTTATAACCCCAGTCTTTATATTTTTGCATGAGGGTGTGTGTACACATCTTTGTGTGCCACCGAGGTGTGTGTTTTCCATGACGGTGTGTGTGTGCATCTTTGTGTGCCACCGAGGTGTGTGTTTTCCATGACGGTGTGTGTGTGCATCTTTGTGTGCCACAGAGAGGTATAAGTGTGTGTGTGTGTGTCTGTGTACCACAGAGATGTGAGTGTATGTGTGCATGTGAGTGTGTGATTTTGTGTCCTTGCATGATGGTGTGTGTGTGCATTTTTGTGTGCCACTGACAGGTATGTGTGTGTGTTTTGTGAAATGCAAGGGAGATGCCCCTCTTTCAGCATCAGTGACCAAGAAGAAAACTTGCTACTGAACTAATGAGTGTGTACACACACACACACACACACACACACACACAACGCTGACACAGACACGCATACACACACACACGCTATGGTAACACACTCCAGAGTGGTGGCTTGGCTCCACATGGGTGGTCTTTACAGTGAGAGAGGCCTGTTGACCCTGTCCCCACTGCTAATGGAGTGTGTGTGTGTGTGTGTGTGTGTGTGTCCTCAGTCACTGCTAATGGAGTATGGAACAACAAGCCAAGTAAGTCATTAATTAGGAAGTCATTAAAGACATATGCTGGAACGCTCTCCAAACAGGGGGGCCACAGAAAGACAGTGAGAGAGAGAGAGAGAGAGAGAGAGAGAGAGAGAGAGAGAGAGAGAGAGAGAGAGAGAGAGAGAGAGAGAGATTGGGAGAGAGCGAGAGAGAGAGAGATTGGGAGAGAGCGAGAGAGAGAGAGAGAAAGACAGTGAGAGAGAGAGAGAGAGAGAGAGAGAGAGTGGGAGAGAGAGAGAGAGAGAGATTGGGAGAGAGAGAGAGAGAGAGAGAAAGACAGTGAGAGAGAGAGAGAGAGAGATTGGGAGAGAGCGAGAGAGAGAGAGAGATTGGGAGAGAGCGAGAGAGAGAAAAAGACAGTGAGAGAGAGAGAGAGAGATTAGGAGAGAGAGAGAGAGAGAGAGAGAAAGACAGTGAGAGAGAGAGAGAGAGAGAGATTGGGAGAGATTGAGAGAGAGAGAGAAAGAGAGAGAGAAAGACAGTGAAAGAGAGAGATTGGGAGAGAGTGAGAGAGAGAGAGAAAGAGAGAGAGAGAGAGATTGGGAGAGAGCGAGAGAGAGAGAGAGAGAGAGAGAGAGAGAGAGAGAGAAAGAGAGTGTGTGGAGCGGTGTTGGTGTCACGAGAGCTTTCCTTACTCTATGCTTGAGCACTTGTGTGCTGGGTTAGTCATGCTAACAAATGCTAATGTGCTACAGTAAGACTATGGATCCTGCGCAGAAATGAGATGAGATGAAAGTGAGATGGGAGGTGGGGTGCATGGGGCATGTTGGAAAAAGGGTTGTGAAAGAGAGAGAGAGAAAGAAAGAGAAGGAGAAAGTCGTGAGAGAGAAAGAAAGAGTAGAAGAAAGGGTTGTGAGAGAGAGAAAGAGAGGGTTGTGTTTGCTGCTGGAAAACAAGAGTGGTCTGTAGTTTTATTGATGGTGGAGGTTTCTTTCTTCTCTTCTGACATTAATGTTCTCCAGGGCCTGAGAAGGCAACACCCACCCTCCACCCACCCACACGTCCGCCCGCCCGCTTCTACCTCAGAAACACACGTCCGCCCGGCGGGCTCCTCTGTGATGGTTTCTCATGCAGACTCCAAATGACTGGAAAAAAGGCATCACTCAGACTCCCACTGAAGCGCTGTGTGTGTGTGTGTGTGTGTGTGTGTGTGTGTATTAGACCACTCCACAGGCCCCTCACACACACCTCAAACACACACTCATGCTGACTGTTGGCCTTCCCTGATCCCAAGTACCTCCCAACTAATTCAATTCAATTTAATTCAATTTAATTTATAAGGCACCTTTTATATAAAGTATTGTCTCATGGTGCTTCACAGCAAGGAGCACCCAAGAGCAACAGGGTCAAGGAAAAACTCCCATATGTTTAGTTAATCTAGGAAGAAACCTTGGGCAGATCCACGGCTCAAGGGGCCAACCCACCTGCCAGGGGTCATGCAGGAAAAGTACAAGCATTAGTTCCCATGATAGACTACAATTTGTCCATGGTTGTAGCTGACATGAATAACATGATATCATAGACATAATAACGGACTATATCTTGACAAGAAACAGGACTGGCTTGCTAACACTGCCACACTCTATTGGAAAGAGCAGAGCAGACTCTATTTTCTAAGGAGGCTGGGGATCTTCAATGTCTGCAGTGAACTCCTCCTCATGTTCTACCAGTCTGTCATGGCCAGTGTCCTCTTCTATGCTGTGGTTGCTGGGCAGGCAATGGTGGGAAGAGGGATGCTGGATGACTGCACAAACAGGTGAGGAACACTGCCTCTGTGGTTAGCGCCCCAACAGACCACATTCCACAAACAGAGGAGCATGTTCAGTAACAGACAGACTGAGGAAGTCCACTGTACCACGGGCCATACAACTGTACAACGGCACCCAGAAATGGAGTGGTAGATTGACTTGTGTGTTTGAGTCTGTACTGTGCACTGTACTATATTTGGTCACCTCCAACATAAACATTAACACCCTAACTTGGACTGGACTCTACTACTTTCCTACTGGCTATAGGCTACCCAAAGCACACCACCACCCCCCTGTCTCCCTCTCCAAAGTCTGCTTCTAGACTGACAATGAAAGACCATCTTGGTATCCGTTCCCATAGAGATCTGGGAGTTCTGTTCTTTTACTGTGCTATTACCCATTATTATATCACCATTTGGCTTAGTGCTGGCATGTTGGCACTGAAGTTGGTCTAAGAATTAATTGATATGAATGGCACCAGTTGCAGAGATCCTCTTTAAAAACAAACAGACCCTACACAAATACACACACACTACACAAACACACACACTAGAAGCAGTCAGATGCTTTAGAAATGCTCCTGACTGCTGGAACCACATGAGGACATGAAAGACTGACCTGTACAAACATTTAGCAGACGCTTTTATCCAAAGCCCACAACTTTTCAGGCTACTAGCACGCTAGCCAAGTTCCTTAACCACTACGCTAACACCACCCCAATAGTACATAGGCTAATATCAACAGTCAGCAAACAGAGCAACAGATGAGGCGACAAAACGAAACTGCCTCTTAACTAGTCTATACCAGACAATTTATGCTTTAGATATAATGCACACACATCAATCGATTAACTGGCCAGAACTGGCAGTGTAACTAAAATAATTTGACATACCATAAAGGCCTATAGGCCTAAGACTTTCCATTGACTGAATGGTGGAATCTTTTTGTATTTGGTTTAGTGATTTAGAATGGTGAGTAAAAACACTGTTTAGTCTCAGTTGACACCTCCACTCCTGAATGATCACAGATTTAGGATTAGGATTAGACTTATTCAGCACATAGGTAGGATTTTAAACGCTAGAATCATCATCGATATGAAAGCATACTTTTTTTTTTTTTTACAAATATTCTTGTTTGCATGTGACGTTTTGAAAAACTGAAGATCCACCTTCCTGCGTCCGACCCGAACCCGTATCTGACACAGTAGAATATTTTTCACCTGTTTCATCAAAATCTGTAGGTCATCCGAACCTGTGCAGGACAACAATGAATGTCTGTTAATGTTATTGTCTGTAAATGTCTGTTAATGTCTGTTAATGTCTGGTAATATTAATGTCTGTTAATGTCAACGTCTGTTAATGTTAATGCCTGTTAATGTCTGTTAATATTAATGTCTGTTAATGTCTGTAACGAATGATGAATGAGCTGATACATGTAGCTTATTGGTTGCATGGCTTGCCACCTGTTTAAGTAATTTTAGAAGACCAAAACCTGCTAACACACACACACACACACACAACACACACACACTTCAGAAGGCCAGACAGCCTACCATCCCTCACCCCAGGCGGGCAGTGAGATACGCACACACACACAGTCCCAGAGCTGTCTGTGACGGAAGAAGATCTCAGACAGAACACGCCTGTTGCCCTGGTGACAAAGGAAGACAACTCTCCAGAAACCATCTTCTGTTTTCCAGGCCTGGCACAGGAGCAGAGGGAATGGAGGAGATGAATTAGCAGACTCCAAGCACACACACACACACACACACACACACACACACACACACACACACACACACACACACTCAAGCATGTTTGTCCACACACACACACGTACACAGAGACTTCAAGCATGTTGTTTCTAGACATAAGCTGCACACGTCTAACATCATGCATTGGACCACCTCAGAGGGTCATCAAATCAGGACCCTGCTGTGAAGGCAGACAGTGCACAGAGCAGACACACACACACACACACACACACACACACACACACACACACACACACACACACTCTCTCTCTCTCCTTACAGCTGTTTTCATGGAAGCTGACCCGAGTAGTACCAGTAGTACCACCACTCGTTCTCATTGCACTGGGATGATGGGCTGGGATCTCTCCATGTGCTTATGCTTCCATCAGACACCACGGAACGTTTTCTGTGTGTGTGTATGTGTGTGTGTGTGTGTGTGTGTGTGAGTGTGTGTACGTACCAAGGTTCAGCAAAACCAGACTCATCAGAGGAGAAGGAAGAGAGGAAATGAATTAGCAGACTTTTACCTTTACACACACACACACACACACACACACACACAGAGAGAGAGAGAGAGAGAGAGAGAGAGAGAGAGAGAGAGAGAGAGAGAGAGAGAGACCACCTTTGAGTCCTTGAGTTCCTCCAGAACACAGTATCAAAATGAGTTTGTGGATTTGATTAAAACAGCACAAATATATCATATCATATATCAGCAGTGTTGACTAAACTCTGCTGCTGCTTGAGTGGACAAGTAAAACTAAGGTCAATCTCTCCGACAGTATTTTTTATAGCAATCCTGGAGTATTTAACTTGGAAACACACACATGATCTTACAGAACACACATGGTGAGAATACACACCAGGAACCCCAAACCTAAAACACTGATTTACTTGCTGGATCTCAGTCATTTTAGTCCCCTGTCTCCCCTAAGGAACCAGCACTAATTGAGAAATCGTACAGGGATGTGCGCTCAGCACCAGTGAGGAACCGTACGGTGATGTGCTTTAAGTCTGTAAGTGAGGAACCGTACGGTGATGTGCTTTAAGTCTGTAAGTGAGGAACCGTACGGTGATGTGCTTTAAGTCTGTAAGTGAGGAACCGTACGGTGATGTGCTCTCTAAGTGAGCCTAATAAATAATATTCCTCTACTCCCCAAGCATCTCCTCTAATGTCAGTCTTGTAAAGGCCATAAGCTAGTCATTCTAGTGGTGCATTCCATGGGTCTATCGGAAGACTGAAAACAGGTGTGTGTGTGAATGGGATTACGTACCCTAGTGGTTAACCCAGCCTAGTTTGTGTGTGTGTGTTACTAGAAAATGGAGAGCTGTTTGACACGTCCGCTCATGTCATTGCGGTGTTCTCTAAGGCGGCTAATTCCTGTTCTTTTGATGTGGTTAGAAACCATTAGCACTCAGGATTATGGTAATTACACGCACACGCACGCACACACACACACAGACACTCTCACACACACACACACACAAACACACGCACACAAGAAATGACGTGAACACCTCTGTGTCTTTTCTGTCATCTCAGTAATGCCCTTCACAGTACAGCATCATGCTGTAAAAACGTTTGTGTGTATGAATATGTGCACGTGCGTGAGTGGGTGTGTGTGTGTGTTTGTGCCTGAATTTTAATTCAGCATTGTCCTTGGGTAGCTTTTATTTTTTTTCTTAATACTGTATACACATGTATATATAAGTATATATGTATATTGTACATTATCTATTTATTCATGTATGTGTGTGTGTCTACATACCAGTAGATTCCAACTAAAGCCCCCTATATGAAAAGTGTGTTACTAAACACATTGACAAATGTTCTTCCTTTAGTTCCAAATAGTCTTACTTTTCTTTTAACACGGTGACAAATGTTCCTTTAGTTCCTAATAGTCTTACTTTTTGTTGAATGTTTCGCTGGATGTTTTTGTTTCAAAGGGCGTTGGAGTTTTGGCGGTTTTGAGAGGATTTCGAAGCAGAAACACATTTGGGGGACTTGTATCCATATATATACCAGCCAGTGTGTCTGTGTGTGTGTGTATGTGTGTGAGAGAGAGAGAGACTGATGGCACCTGTGTCTGTGACTCCTCTAAGGCGCGAGAAAGTAAGGCGTCTACTCAAACACTCACAGCAGGTATACACAAACAAACAAACACACACACACACACATTTCAGCACTCCCAACATGTTCACTCTCACCTCAAACAGTGCCTACTTAAAACACACACATATACACACACACACAAACACACACAAGTAACAACAACAAAGTCTTTAATTGGCTCCTCTTGGCTAAAAGAAATTTATGGCCCAGCTGTCTACTACACAAGCCTATCAGACTTCTTGGATAATAACACACTCACACAAACACTTGCCCACATACACACACACACACACACACAGGCACA